>BLSH010365633.1:245702-266636 GCA_018402905.1 Glandirana rugosa
GTACATCACGTAGTGCGTGCAAATGTTTTTTTTTTATAGTTTTATTGAATTACAAAGCCATAACTTTCTAAAAATGTAAATGTGCTTTATATATGTTATATATTATAGATCAATATAGATATCACATATTACACATAAGCATATAAATAGGATTAGCGTTTCGCAGTATGATAACTTGCATGTTGTCTTGTATAATGGTTGTATGACTAGAGTCACAAAGGTCAAACTCCTTTGCCTGGTTGAGGAGCTGACTGATATTCTACTTTATGAAGTCATTTCACAAAGTGGGTGACCTAATTTTGTAATTAAGAGATTATTTTCTGCAAAGCTGTCTTGGCTGTAGAAGCAGTGGGGCGGGTGGCATGGAGTTTCCCTCGGATAGTCACATTTCACTGAGTAAACATGATTTTAATTACCAGTAAACAGCTGCGTGATGCACTACATGAATATTATCAGAGGACTTGTGGTGAAAAAAGATGTCCCAAAACCATTCAGCCAGACGAATCCTTTTCTTCAACTGTGAAATTGAACTCACTACACAAGCTTTATAAATCATAATTAAGTCAGCCTTTAGACATTAATTCCTGGTGGGCTATTTCTTTATGTGTGCTGGGAACAGTTTCGAAAATTAGCTTCAAGTTTATCGCTTTGGAGTTCACCACTCATAAAAAAAGAAAATATTGTAGATGTTTTCTAGTGTCTATATGGACATTTGTAGTCACATAACTACTGATAAGTCAGCATGACTTGTAATACTCAGTTATGTGGTAGCTTTCTTCAATGATCAGGATGGGTAAAACCATATTTTTGCTTCTAGCAAATCTTTTGCTAAGAACCAAGGTTAAGACATTTGTCTCAGGCATTCTCCTTTAAGGGATCATGAAAATGGTCAACTTGTTTGGCCCCGGTTTCCTCATGGCACTATAGAAATTGAGGAAATAGCAAAAGGATTAAAATTCTTTATCTCTATACTCTTACCCAAATGCCCATTATAAGCACGCCATGATGGGAAGGAGTGAGGGTTATCACTAATGTTAGAGGTCTGGCACTTTATGCAGCCTCTAATGTAGGAACATGTTTTCATGTGCCATCAACCAAGTTTCTGAAGTATGCATTTCTGTAAGTACTGAAAACCGATTAGGGTTTTATGGTGCTGCCGACACTAGTGTTGAGCGAACCCGGACTGTAAAGTTTGGGTCCGTACCGAACTTTTGGGTGTCCAGGACCCGGACCCGGACCCGAACCCGGACTTTTCAAAAAAAGTCCGGGTTCGGGTCTGGGGTTCTGGTAATTTTACTAAATGTTCAGAAAATTGCTGTAAAAAAGTCCTGGAAAGTCCTAGAGGTCTGCAAAAGGAAGGCAATGGGGGTAAGGGTGTGACAAGTGCCCTACAAAGAAATGGGGACAGGGAAATAACTTTAAATATTTTTAAAAAAATAAAAACATAAAAAAATCAAAAATGGAGGTGGATGTGGACCATCTTCAAACTGTGTGTGAAAAGTATTAATTAACGGTAGAAGCCATATCACTGTTCTAAAATTATCTTCAAACTGTGTGAAAAAAGTATAAATTAGCCGGGAGAACCCATATCACTGTTCTATAATCATCTGGAAACTGTGTGTTAAACTTTTTCTAAAACCGGGAGAACCCATATCACTGTTCTACAATCATCTGGAAACTGTGTATGAAACTTAATCTAAAACCGGGAGAACCCATATCACTGTTCTACAATCATCTGGAAACTGTGTGTTAAACTTTATCTAAAACCGGGAGAACCCATATCACTGTTCTACAATCATCTGGAAACTGTGTGTTTAACTTTAACTAAAACCGGGAGAAGCCATATCCCTGTTCTAAAATCATCTAAAAACTGTGTGTGAAACTATAGCAGAGAGAAGATCAGGGATATGGGTTCGCTCTGCTATAGTTTCACACACAATTTTTAGATGATTTTAGAACAGTGATATGGGTTCGCCGGGTTTTAGTTAAAGTTTAACACACAGTTTCCAGATGCTTGTAGAACAGTAGTATGGGTTCTCCCGGTTTTAGTTAAAGTTTAACACACAGTTTCCAGATGCTTGTAGAACAGTAGTATGGGTTCTCCCGGTTTTAGTTTAAGTTTAACACACAGTTTACAGATGATTGTAGAACAGTAGTATGGGTTCTCCCAGTTTTAGAAAAAGTTTAACACACAGTTTCCAGATTATTGTAGAACAGTGATATGGGTTCTCCCGGTTTTAGATTAAGTTTAAGACACAGTTTCCAGATGATTGTAGAACAGTGATATGGGTTCTCCCGGCTAATTTATACTTTTTTCACACAGTTTGATGATGATTTCAGAACAGTGATATGGCTTCTACCGTTAATTAATACTTTTCACACACAGTTTGAAGATGATCCACATCCACCTCCATTTTTGATATTTTTATGTTTTTATTTTTTTTTAAATATTTAAAGTTATTTCCCTGTCCCCATTTCTTTGTAGGGCACTTGTCCCACCCTTACCCCCATTTTCCTTCCTTTTGCAGACCTCTAGGACTTTCCAGGACTTTTTTCCAGCCATTTTTGTGCCTAAAAGTTCGGGTCCCCAATGATTTCAATCGGGTTCGGGGTCCGGGGCAAAGTTCGGCAGAAAGTGTGTTACTGGCCAAATCATCAGGAGAATATAAAGTAGAAGAAAAACTTTTTTTGGGTATCTAGACCTAAATACTCTCCAATATGCATACAGTATTATATGCTCTCCCATGAAGACCTAGCAATTTTATACAATAAATTTTAGGTTGCATGTGTTCTATAGCACAGCCCCTCAACTAATAACGATCAGCTTAGTTTTTTTCTGTCAAGCAATGGGATATGAAGCCAAAATTGCAGTTATAAATCATCATTATCAAACTTGAAATTGTTGCAAATAAACAGCTAAGCAGCCAAATGGCTCTACTGCTTATCCTGGAATTCTTCTTTTGTAGCTAGCCAATATACTATAAAAATCCCTCTGATTGTCCTTAGAGTGGATGTAAACTCACCACCCACCCAGTATAAACTAATGACACTGTATTAATGTATATATACATGCAAGCCTCCTGCATCTATCCCTACCTTGCAAATGTCCTTCCTTTAAGCACTAGCAGCTCTGTAAAACTCTGAAATCAGAGGGTGTCTGTGTTTGCTGGAGTTTGGTGGGTGGAGTTGTGATGTCACAAGCCTCCCCACCCATCTCTATACTGAGACATTGAGGAGGGAGGGAGGGGGGCGTGTAAAACTTTCTCTGCTGTGTGAAGGAGATAAGCAAATTGCTTGTCACTCACAGAGCAAGGGGCGGATCGACTGTGTATCTCCCAGTTAGTCAGACTTTCTCTTCCTGAAAAAAGATCATTACTCACAGTTGGATTAACTCTTTGTGGCAAGACTGGGCACAGATGACATAACATGCTATACTCTACCAGGCAGAATTATTATTTAATTTTTTCAGGTTTACATCCACTTTAACCACTTCAGCCCCGGAAGGATTTCCCAGTTTAGGACCAGAGCACTTTTTACAATTCAGCACTGCGTCACTTTAACTGACAATCGCGCGGTCCTGTGACGCTGTACCCAAACGAAATTGGCGTCCTTTTTTTCCCACAAATAGAGCTTTCTTTGGTGGTATCTGTGTCATTTCTGATCACCGCTATAAACAAAAGAAGAGCGACAATTTTGCAAAAAAAACTATATTTCTTTCTTTTTGCTAAAATACAAATCCCAAAAAAATATATAAAAAAACATTTTTTCATCGGTTTTGGCCGATTTATATTCTTCCTCATATTTTTGGTAAAAAAAAAATCGCAATCGCCGTTTATTGATTGGTTTGCGCAAAAGTTGCCGCATTTACGAATGATGAGAATTCATTTATGGGGTTTTTATTTTTTTAAATATTTTAATAGTAATGGTGGCGATCTGCGATTTTTATCGGGACTGCAATATTGCAGCATTTATAAAAAAGCTATAAAAATGCACTGATTACTGTGTAAATGGCATTGACAGTGAAGGGGTTAACCTGCAGGGGGGTGCTCTAAGGGTTAACTGTGTTCCCTCAGTGTGTTCTAACTGTATGGGGGCTGGGCTGGCTGGGGGAGGGGAGTAATCACGGCTTCCATATACAGGAGCCTGTGATCACCGCCCTTCCCCCTCTGACAGAACGGGTAGCCGGTGGAGATCGAGTCCGCCCTACCCGCTCCCTGCCCCCCCGGAACACAGTGAGTGCGCCTCCGGCGGCGCACGCTCACAATGCTCATTCTCGCGGCCTCCGTCAGGTGAAAGCATTTCACAATAATGAGCCAAGTTGCCGCCGTCAAGCCACGTGGGCAGTCGGCAACTGGTTAAAGTTCAAGACAGTGACAACTCTGATTTATCCATCTCCCTCTTCCTGAGCTCAATTCTGCTCCACATAACACAATGGGGTTGATTTGCTATAGGCAAATAAACTGTGCATTTTGCAAATGGGTGAAGTTGCATTCATTTTCCTCAGAGCTTAGTGAATGTGGTGAAAGTTCGCTCCCAATCAGGTGCAAGAAAAAAAAAGAGCATTTTTGCATGCACATAATTGGATGATGGACATCAGCAGAGCTTCACCACATTCACTAAGTTCTGGGGGAAATGTGTGCAATTGCACTTGCAATGTGCACATTCTATTTGCTTTCAGTAAATCAACCCCATTGATACATGAGCAAGAATGGACAGTATCATGGCACAAGAGGCTGCAGTCTCACCAGGAAGAACACTTGAGAATAATGTTACAGTATCTACAGACATGAAATAGAGTATGCTCCATTGATCAGAACTCATAAGACCCGGTACAGTAGTACTCCTTGCATTCTCAATTGCTAAATATGATTTACAGTTTGTGTACTTATGGAAAATACTTACTGGAAAATAAAATATAGTAGCGTTATTGCACAACCATTCTTCTCACATCACAGGCTGTCCAGCGTTTTGAGTGCTGGGAACCTTGCTTTCCTGGGACTCAGATTTTTAGTTTGCTCATTTTTTAGGTGATAAATAGATATGATTATCAGCAGAACCCAAAAAAACGTAAATACCATACCTAATAATGCAGGGACTGTTAGGAATTCTCAAAAATAAAGTAAAATAATCAGAAACTTGGTGAAAATAATTCTGATTTACAAAGATCAGGATTTCACAATGACTCTGTTATTATTGAGCCCCAAAGCATCGCATCAAATGCACCAAGTATGTGCATGTGTATCCGCTAAGGGCCCGTTCACACAGTGATTCGAACTGTGTTTTGAGCTTCAGAGCCACATATATATATATATACAGTATCTCACAAAATTAAGTACACCCCTCACATTTGTGTAAATATTTTATTTTATTATATTTTCATGTGACAACACTGAAGAAATGACACTTTGCTACAATGCAAAGTGGTGAGTGTACAGCTTGTATAACAGTGTAAATTTGCTGTGCCATCATAATAACTCAACACACAGCCATTAATGTCTAAACCTCTGGCAACAAAAATGAGTACACCCTTAAGTGAGAATGTCCAAATTGGGCCCAAAGTGTCAATATTTTGTGTGGCCACCATTATTTTCCAGCACTGCCTTAACCCTCTTGGGCACCAGAGCTTCACAGGTTGCCACTGGAATCCTCTTCCACTCCTCCATGATGACATCACAGAGCTGGTGGATGTTAGAGACCTTGCGAATCTCCACCTTCCATTTGAGGATGCCCCACAGATGCTCAAAAGGGTTTAGGTCTGGAGACATGCTCAGCCAGTCCATCACCTTTACCCTCAGTTTCTTTAGCAAGGCAGTGGTCGTCTTGGAGGTGTGTTTGGGGTCGTTATCATGTTGGAATACTGCCCTGCAACCCAGTCCCTGAAGGGAGGAGATCATGCTCTGCTTCAGTATGTCACAGTACATGTTGGCATTCATGGTTCCCTCAATGAACTGTAGCTCCCCAGTGCTGGCGGCACTCATGCAGCCCCAGACCATGACACTCCCACCACCATGCTTGACTGGGGTCAAGACACACTTGTCTTTGTACTCCTCACCTGGTTGCCGCCACACACACTTGACACCATCTGAACCAAATAAGTTTATCTTGGTCTCATCAGACCACAGGACATGGTTCCAGCAATCCATGTCCTTAGTCTGCTTGACTTCAGCAAACTGTTTGCAGGCTTTCTTGTGCATCCCCTTTAAAAGAGGTTTCCTTCTGGGACGACGGCCATGCAGACCAATTTTATGCAGTTTGTGAATGAACAGAGTATGGTCTGGGCACTGACAGGCTGACCCCCCCCACCCCTTCAACCTCTGCAGCAATGCTGGCAGCACTCATACTTCTATTTCCCAAAGACAACCCCTGGATATGATGCTGAGCATGTGCACTCAACTTCTTTGGTCGACCATGGCGAGGCCTGTTCTGAGTGGAACCTGTCCTGTTAAACTGCTGTATGGTCCTGGCCACTGTGCTGCAGCTCAGTTTCAGGGTCTTGGCAATCTTCTTATAGCCTATGCCCTGTTTATATAGAGCAATAGTTCTTTTTTTCAGATCCTCAGAGAGTTCTTTGCCATGAGGTGCCATGTTGAACTTCCAATGACCAGTATGAGAGAGTGAGAGCGATAACACCAAATTTAACACACCTGCTCCCCATTCATACCTGAGACCTTGTAACACTAACGAGTCACATGACCGGGGAGGGAAAATGGCTAATTGGACCCAATTTGGACATTTTCACTTAGGGGTGTACTCACTTTTGTTGCCAGCAGTTTAGACATTAATGGCTGTGTGTTGAGTTATTTTGAGGGGACAGCAAATTCACACTGTTATACAAGCTGTACACTCACTACTTTACATTGTAGCAAAGTGTCATTTCTTCAGTGTTGTCACATGAAAATATATAATAAAATATTTACAAAAATGTGAGGGGTGTACTCACTTTTGTGAAATACTGTATATATTTATGTTAGATGGACTGGATAAGGGTTATGATCCCTCTATCAAGTTTTTATTGTTGTCTATGTCTCTGTTGGAGATGAACCTTCTACATCTGTCCTGGTCACCATTGTCACCAGGGCTGAAAGTAAATGCATATCCAAAATGTGTTGTCACTGGAACTGGAATGGAGAGGAAATCCCCCAATGACAGGAGGTATATTCTAAAGTTTAGACAGATTTCTTTTCACTCTCTGTTGTGTCTACAGAACAAGAAGTAACAGGGATATCTCTCCAATGTGACACAGATGCCAAAATAAAAACTGATGTGGTTGTAACTACTCTTTACTTCCCTGGTCCGAAAACGGTTTCTCTATTATTCAATGATAGCAGTGATTGAGCTGTTTTACAGTGGGGCAAGAAAGTATTTAGTGAGCCACCAATTGTGCAAGTTCTCCCACTTAAAAAGATGAGAGAGGCCTGTAATTTTCATCATAGGTACACTTCAACTATGAGAGACAGAATGAGAAAAAAAATCCAGAAAATCACATTGTCTGATTTTTAAAGAATTTATTTGCAAATTATGGTGGAAAATAAGTATTTGGTCACCTACAAAAAAAGCAAGATTTCTGGCTCTCACAGACCTGTAACTTCTTATTTAAGAGGCTCCTCTGTCCTCCACTCATTACCTGTATTAATGGCACCTGTTTGAACTCGTTATCAGTGTAAAAGACACCTGTCCACAACCTCAAACAGTCAGACTCCAAACTCCACTATGGCCAAGACCAAAGAGCTGTCAAAGGACACCAGAAACAAAATTGTAGACCTGCACCAGGCTGGGAAGACTGAATCTGCAATAGGTAAGCAGCTTGGTGTGAAGAAATCAACTGTGGGAGCAATTATTAGAAAATGGAAGACATACAAGACCACTGATAATCTCCCTCAATCTGGGGCTCCACGCAAGATCTCACCCCGTGGGGTCAAAATAATCACAAGAACGGTGAGCAAAAATCCCAGAACCACACTGGAGGACCTGGTGAATCACCTGCAGAGAGCTGGGACCAAAGTAACAAAGGATGCCGTCAGTAACACACTACGCTGCCAGGGACTCAAATCCTGCAGTGCCAGACGTGTCCCCCTCCTTAAGCCAGTACATGTCCGGGCCCATCTGAAGTTTGCTAGAGAGCATTTGGATGATCCAGAAGAGGATTGGGAGAATATCATATGGTCAGATGAAACCAAAATAGAACTTTTTGCCCCACTGTATGTAATTTGTCAACAATCAAAATCAACTTATGCATGACCTGTCTCCATATACCATGTTCCTTGTCTCTGGCCATCTACTGTAGCATGGCTGCAGTCTCTAACCATCACTTGTACCAAGCCTGTCATCGTTGACCATATTTTGCTGCATGTCTGAAGTCTTTGACAGCTTTCTGTAGCATTATATTCACTTTTGGTGAAGTCAGGGACCAACAAAACCACTGCTCTACCTTCTCTAAAAAGTTTTAAAAAGTTTATTTTATTAATTTGATTTGAAATTACATCCATGTAGATATATCCCTAAACCAGCTGAAGTGTTGGGATGGTGATGCATTCAAATTTACATGATGATCATGCAGTGTTTAACTATGATCAAGATGGCCCACAAGTCTGCTATGCGGCATGTGGGTGACTAAAGCCTTGTACTTGATCCAGTTGTTACTTTCCCAAAACATACTGATACCATTGCTTTCCATCTTTCTGTTCTCACTGGAATTAGGCACATTCTGTTCTGTTAGTCAGCCCAGCAAGATCCTCCTTATTCAGATTCCTTATTGTTTTGCGTCTCTGAAGAACTTTCTTTGGTACCCATCAGTGAGTCTTGCATCAAGACACTCTGAAGCACTAAATTTTGATTCTTGTGCCCATTTTTCTTTTTACTTTATAAATGATTAATCTTCTAATTGGAATGATAAGCTAGATTTATTTTCAGCAGATCTCTTCTAGGTATTGCGTGAACATTCTTCTCTGTTTAGCACATTTTATGAATGACATGCGGTATCCACAGAGAGATAACGCTGAAATGACTGTAACTCCATGTGTTTTGTGTCAGCGTTGTGTCAGGGCTACTTCTTCTGTTTTGATGAAATTGTGAGTGCGCTCCCGGTTCATTCAGCAGGTGCGGCTAATAGATTGCATTGCAAAGGGGCCCTGAAAATGCAGAAGAGATTCATTTTGAATGACAGGTATGGCTCTTTGTTACTACAGACATTCCAGAGCACTTTGGTAGAATTAAAAAAAAAAAACATGAGGTGTGAATGTTTCTCCATGTTAATTTTGCACAAAATAATAAGAAGAAAGTGTTTTCTCCACCTCTACCAGAAATACTACCGTCCATGAAAAGCCTTACAGTAGATCAAAGTCCAATCACTAAATATTAATTTAAGTTTTAAAGAAAAAGTATAACTTTTATCAAAGAGTTCTGTTTCCCAGGGGATTTCCCAGTATTTTGACCTTCCTATGTGCTGTCTAGAGCCTCGTACACAGGGTGCGACGGTCGTACGACCGAACGGCCCAAATCATATGTTGGCTGATGTATCTTGCACACTGATATGCACTAAGCGATCGTACAACCAAGCCGAACGTAGTAATGTGTTACAAGCGTATAAAGAGGAAGTTCAGGTGCATGTAATTTGTGAATTTGGAACATAGGTTTGCATGAACGGACACTTCCGAGCATTCCTGACTTCTGAGCATACTTGTTTTGCACAGTACAACTTGTTGGACCAACTACTCTGTACACACGATAAAACGGTCGTATGACCGCTTGTTGGTACAACCAAAGTTTTCTAGTTTGCTCATCCAACTTCTGTTGTACAACCGTCATATGTCGGCTGTTCTAATCATGCGTACCAACGGTCGGATGATCAACAAGTGGTCATATGACTGTTTGCATACGACCGCCACACCGTGTACGGGGCTTAGGGCTAAGGCTATCTAAGACATCCCTTTTTCTTCCACAGCTATCAAAAAACGTAGCTACCAATGACATGGCTGCTTTGCGAGACTCCACTTTACTTCATCTCCGAGTATGTACCTGAGCCAAGTGTCTCAAGAGGAATGCCAAGGGAGGGGGGCTTGTCTTCTAAAATGTTCCAGACAAGCAGACATATGCTTAGAGATGCCTTCTGCTAAAGCAGCCATCTCCTTCTTAGCTGCGTTGTCGGAGGAAGGAGAGGTGTTCAGTCCTACCTCACAGCTAACCTTAGACATCTCATAGGAAAGGGGGACAAAGTACTACACGAGGTTTGACCCATGGGTACAGATGTTAATGAAAATTGAAATGAGACTTCTAAATGTGTTTCTAAATGTAATTTCTAAAGGCTGTTAAAGAATATCTGGAAATCCATTGATGAGAGTTTTTGCTAAGGCACTTTCTGGATCACTATTGCCTCCCAACTGGCTCATGCATTGTTATTCTATCACATGTACCCCTACAGTTAGCCATGGTAAGACCCACTGCACAGGCATAGTCCATTATTGCCACTATTAGGAAGCCAGTCCTGAACAATGATGTTCAGTTGATGTGATGCAAATGAATGTACTGTAGATAGGGAGGTACTGAAAAAGTACATATCAAGATATAACAAAGCAAGAAAAAAAAAAGGTAAAACCATATTTTATAAAAGAAAAAAAAATCATGGCATTGTGCTTTAGGAAACAAAAAGTTACCCAGTTAGGGCTTAGATCTACTTTAAACTGACCATGCTTCTTGTACAGAAATGTACAATTTATTTTAATTCACCAGCAGCTCTGAGGTGCAATGGCCTGCCTGTCTAGATCATTTTTAAACATTTTTCTTAGATCCCTCTTGTACTAAGTCATTGATATACAAAGGAGACTGCACAGAGCTTGTACAAATTGTAATGTGTGGCCAGCCTTGAGAACAATTCAACATTTTTCTTTGAGTGACAGAAAGAACAGCAGGAATTGCATTTAATGCATTTAATGCCCTGGTACTGCCAACAAGAGGTGCCAACCTTTGCACTGCCAAGAGCAAGCTGTTTTTTTATGAGGTCTTTGTTTTCTGGTCACTTGCTATTTTCTTTTTTTTTTTGTTTTTGGTGAAGTGTGCCCTTACTAAAACTGTACTGAGTATAGATTTAATTTATATAGAGTTTGTGAAAATGGAAAATCATTTGCAGTCGAGATTTGAAATGATAAGAGGCAGAATCCTTGAAGTGAAGGAAAGAAATAAAGTGCTTGGTAAGTGGCAGCACTGTGTTCAAAAGAACAGAGGCCCTAGGGTCAATTTCAACTATGGATACCTTAAGTTTATTGTTTTTTTCTGTGTTTGTGTCAGCTGTTCTTGGTGCTCCAAGTTCCTCTTGCAATCCAAAAATTAGGAAATAAATTGGCTTTTACCCAAATTGGCCTCAGCATGTTTCTCTACTACTTTGGTAGGGATATTCAAATCTAAGCTTCTTCTGGTGGCTAAGACTCATGTGAGACATTCAGTGTTCTTTGCAAAGAGCTGCATATACAATAATATCTGCAGTATATAAATGAATAAACAAATGCTCATTAAAGAATGTCTGAACAACGTACATAAGAAACAGAAATAGAACAATTGTTGTATTGTTGAAGGTGGCATTTTACCACCTGTCACTTGACTGAAGTGCTCTGCATGTAGCAGATAATGTGTTCCACAGATGACTCATCGGAGAGTTTATTGGCACCCACATAGTTTGCTGCACGTCCATTTCCCCGCACTTCTTTCACACATGCTGATATCGATAAGTGGAACCTAATTAGCTGTCACTAACAATAACACATCACGATACCAGGATTACTAGGCATCCCACAGAGAGCTGCCACACGCTGCTGAAAATGTGCTAACTTCTTTCACCCATCACCCTAGATTTATACTACGCAGGGAATGTTAAGAGCCTATGCATGACATAGTACAAGTTAAAGGCATTTATGAATGAGTGAGGCGCTAATCTTGTAGATCAGGTAAATTCAGTTGAAATTCTGTGTCTGTGTTGGGCTGCCAGTTGACAGCTGTCTTGACACCAGTCCACAATAGGAGCAAGCAACATTTGCCTTGGGGACAATGATTACTCCAAGAGCCTGTACAAGCAAAACTAAACAAAGAGGAGAATACTACAATCAGCATTGACTATCTCACTTTTCTGAGAGCATAAGATTTGTATAGAATATTTTTTCTCTTTTGTGTACACTACAAGACCGATGATCTGATGATTGCTGTGTGTTGACTTCAAAACTCCATTTGGGAGCTGGAGAATTTAAACAAGTAGAGTTTGTTCATAGGGATAGATGTATGAAATGAACACAAAGATATACCTCACTTCATCCATTAATAAATCAGGTTTTATATTGAAACCTTGAGATGCACTTCTCTTGTGATGAAGCACACAGAATTTGGTGATGTAGACATTTATATAGAAAGGAGTCATAGTCATGGTCAAGGCTGCTGTTCTATGCAGATTAAAAGCAGGGAGAACGAGAGCTCTGCCAGATAGATGTAGGGAAATTACTTGGCTGGACAAATCATAATTGTTCTTGTCTTTCAATTCTTTTCTCTAAACTGGCTGGGTGTAGCAAGTGATGATTTGTTATACAGGCTAAAAAATTGAACAGTTTAACTAAGGTTTTCTGTTTAACAAAGACCAGCTCTTGTTACTTAAAATTAACTAGATATGTTTTTTGATAATGTTGTTAAGTTCGTAAGTTTAAAATTGATATCTTATATTATTATTTTTAATGTTTCTATAGAATTCCTATTTCATATAAATATTTTATGAAGGGTGACATTTAATGAGAAAGTCCAGCACTAGCGCTGCACTTGTTGATTGGTCTAGCAGACTTTGCATTTTTATTATGAACAGCTAATTTGAATACAGTGCTAACATACTATGTGAAACTATATTCATCCTTATGGATATCTATACAGCAACTACGATACGTGTTAATTTATGAATTTATTTCTTTTTATTAGCTCAATCTAATATAATATATGCACATCCAAAGTTTTACTGAATATGATGACATGTATATTTACAATGTAGTAGTTAATTAGCGCTATATGTGTTCAGGCAACATATTGAATATATTTGGATTTATTTGCTATTGGATTTTTTGTATATTAATTTTACATATTTTAATGGATATTGTGTAATTGATAAATAAACATAATTTATACTATATAGTATGGTATAAGGAAAAAGGAGCCATAAGAATTCCAACCAACTCTCCCTTAAAGGGCATACCTGGTCCAAATAAACATAAAACCAAAACTATTGAGCATAAAAGGGACTTTTAAGGTATGCAAGTCGTTAACATTGTTAGAAACATATTTAAAATAAAAAACAATCCGTTTTAACCCGTATAAAACCATAAGAAGCAGTGCTTCCTGGTGAGGTTTCTCATCTAAATTCAATAATCTCATATATGAGTCTCTTGAATCAAGAAAGATTGAAAAAATGGGATATAAGTTCAGATGCAGGTGAGTAGGGAAGGATTTCCACACAGACCACCACTAGGACACCGACAAACACTGCCCCTTATCAGACAACACCAACCCCCTATTACAGAGGGTCAGTGAACTCTCAGTCAATCCTACAAGCAGACTCCTAGTGTTATCTCCTGAATGAGCTGAATCATCTGGGTGTTAGGACCTCCTCATAACTCCGCAATACATGGATGCAATACTGGCACTGATTCCCAATATTTGTTCTCTAATGAGCCTCCAAATAGATCTCTTCAACTCCCCCCTCCTCCAGTAATTCTCAATATAAATAGAGACAACATTCCATAGTGCAAATGATCAAAAGGTATATTTATTTAAAATAGTAGTAACTTACATCAAAAGTAGCTCTGAGCTGTGTGTGCTGGTCACGCTGAATCTCTAACCAATAAAATGGCTGCGCCAGACCTGGTTCCTGGTATGCTGATGACGTAGGGATGCCTAGTCACGTCCAACGTGTTTCGTCACTAATAGAACGTCGTCAGGGGCACCACTGACCCTCCGTAATAGCGGAGTGTTCACTGACTCTCCGTAATAGTGAGTCGGTGTTGTCTGGTAAGAGGCAGTGTTTGTCAGTGTCCTGGTGGTGGTCTGTGTGGAAAGCCTTCCCTACTCACCTGCATCTGAACTTATATCCCATTTTTTCCATCTTTATTGATTCATATATGAGATCATTGAATTTAGATGAGAACCTCACCAGGAAGCGCTGCTTTTTGTGATTTTATCTTGTATGTTTGTTCACCAAATCAAATTGAGAACTGGCTGCTTCCATTAGTCCTTTCTGTCTTAACAAGTTGTGTTCAAGTGCTGATACATTGCATTTAATGTTAGTTTTAATCAGTACCAAATAATTTGTTTAAAAAAGTAACAACCACTTAAAAAGAGTTTCATACAAATTTACTTTAAGGATTCAATATGGAGCTCATAATAACATCTCCTATAGTAAGAAGAACTTGTTAAGCTTCAGAAATAAGTAAGAGCTATGCTAGGAGTTCCTAGATACCGACCCTGGGGTTCCCCCTCCACTTCATTTACCAGTTTGGAGTGCAGGCACGAGCCTTACAGCTTTTGATTGGAAAACTTCAACACATGACATGATAAATTCATACATGTTGATATTCCTCCCGAAGAAGTGGAATTGCCCAAGAAATGCATTTATTTGATGTACATCTGAAAATGTATAATTTTTTCGCAAGCATAACAATGTTCTTGCTACCATAGGATATATTTTTATGAGCCCTATTTTGGCTTCTTCAAGTATTCTTTATGCATAGCATTATTTTTAGGTGTTTGTTACCTTGTTTAAACAAATTATTTTCAACTGTTTAAAATGCATTGCACTTTTGTTTTTTTCACTTCAATCATTTTTATTAGGTTTTAACAGAAAATTCCAGCATTTCTTCAACCACAAAGGTTTTGCAACCAATTTTATAAAATGCAATTAGTCAGCAAATATAACAATGTGGTTGTTTATGTGCATCCCGAAACTCAAAAGTTGAAATACAAAAGTTATTACATCGTAAGGCCTGGTGTTTCATATACTTTAAGATTAGTTAGGGCTGAGCTGGAATTCCACTTTAAACTTAAGTGCTAGCAATGTATCCAGCGCACTGGTCAACAATGATCTACTCTCCATTCACAGTAATATATAATGAGTGACAGCGCTTGCTAATGTGGGAATGTTATGCAGTTGGTGTATGAGAAAACCTCTCCTGAGTGTTATTAATTGTCCGATTCCAATAGGAGTATATAGTGCACTCAAATCTGATTACAATGCATTCCCGTGCTCAAAGTGACTTATTGCTATTGATGCTCCAAAATAAGCGTTATATGATGTGTAACACACTAATATAAAGTGCAAATGATAAATTCAAAATTTTTTGTTCATACTATCCACTTCAGTAGTAATTAAAGTGCAATAAAGTGCAATAAAGTCCAATGTATAATATATTCCAGTGCTCAAAGTGACTTAGTGCTATTGCATAATCATCCCGATCAATGTTCCAAATATTGTCAAAGTGCTTGTGCTCGTGCCATCACCTTGTGCAAATGTAAAGTAAGGCTGCCCTGCTTACCAGATCCTATTGACCCTCACAGTCGTATGACTTGGAGGAGTCAATGCACGCTTGCGGTCTCTCATCCGACCGTGGGTATGCGTCCTTCCTCCTGTTCGCTCTGTGGCTTTGCTATTGTCTTGCTCCGGTATATGGTAGAGGGAAGAGAAAGAAAACTCTCATCGCGTGCCTCCTCTTGCAAAAGGTTTATTGGCCAGTGAGTTAACAAGTGCATATACAAATGCAATGTTTGCCTGTGGTCGCCGCGACTGAGACAGAGTCGGCTTGTGTTCCAACAGGACGTGGCCCAGAGTACCCTGCGTTCCAACTGACGCGTTTCATCACTTCCGTAACCTCTTCAGTGTTGCTCTCCATTCACAGTGCTGCATGTGACAGACAACTAAGGGTCTGCATAAGGTGTGTATAGGGCAGGGCTTGACAAATCCCAGGAACCAGGTAGCCAATGCTCCCTAAAAAATACAGCTGGAACCCAGATCTAGAGACTAGTTAGTTGTTGTCAGTGAAGCAGGCTCCTAAAAAGGATCTTGATGGCTCCTGATTTTTATATTAATTGTCCGCCCCCAATATAGTGATACTGTATGTAGTTCCTTTAAAGCACAAGGTGCTTCATAGATAATTAGGTTACTGACAAATGGTATTGAAGTAGACTGATGCACTGCAGCAATACCTGGATGGAAAAAAAGTAATCAATAAGGTTTCTTGTATGCATCTCAAAGCAAATTTTTCAATTTTCAGTTCTGACTGTTGTGTATTTTTAACCAAACATGATATTTGTTCCAGATCAATGGCTCAGAAATCATTGAAGTTTTTTTATTAATAAAGACAGACAGGCAACTAGCAATTCCAGAATGAACGTTCAGCAGTAAAAGCCCAACAAAGGCTTTAATCCTGCCCTAATCTTTCCAAAATAAAAAAAATAAAAAATGTTGTTTTGACATACACTTTAACAGTAGCCAGAGCTAAAATGCCCATAAACATGGCTATAGTATAACAGGAAAAAATGCGTCACAGGAAAAATTGAAAAAAAATATTATAGTATAGCCTGTAATATAGAGACAGACGCATTGTTCCATGATTTTCCATTATTAAAAAACAGTTTGTTTGCAGCTGTCTGCTATTCTCTACAAGGGTCCAAAATAAGGGAACTTTTATATTTCTTAAGAGCCAAACAACTCTATCTACTCTCCAGGGTTCCCAAACATTCTTTCTTGGAGATCTGAAATGTCTCAGCAAACCAAAGCAAACACTTTGGGTTCTGTGCTGAAGCATGATAATATTCTATTCTGTTTTTGTGTGTATGATAAGAGGAAGAATGAATAAAATATGATAGACAGGAAAGCCGTAGTATTCATTCAGAACCCTAACAACACAGCTCAATAAATTTACAAGGTCAACCAAAACAGAAACTGATTATTGCACTACAGATTTGTTGTTATTATAATTGTGCTGCATAATTTCCACATTGGTGCTACATGTGACTAAGAGCCCTGCGGGGGGCAATCCAGTGCATTAGATGATGTATTTAGAGACTGCTCTTCACATTTATAGCTGCCAGTGCATATATTTTTGTGAATTATAGTCATCTTCAATAGCCATCCAAATGTCATTTTTTGCCATTAGAGAAATCATTTTATCACCATTAGGAGAGAACAGGTTTGGATAGTTCTTACAGGAAATGTATTACAGATTTTGCATTGTGAGATAAAATAAAGAAACATTTAAATCAAAATTCATAACTTATATTCACCCAGCCTGTGCATAAACCTTCCAAACGTCTGAGATGGGAAAGAGGGACACTTATTAGTAAACAGTGTGTAGGCAAAGGACGCAGCCCTATCACAACCCCCTCCTTTTTTCTTGGGGGGGGGGGGGGGGTGGTGAATACACCAAAAATTATTTCTTAAACTAATAAGTGTTTTTTTTTTTTTTTACCACTATTATTCTTTTAAAGTGGCTTTTGAAATTATTAAATGCGATAACTTTGACGTCGGATGAAAGGTTTAGTGCAGTAAAACACTTTTAATAGTGAAATAGTACATTTTTTTTTTTTAGAGGTCTTATAGATCAGATCTAAAAGGGGGACAACTGAGGATGGACTTTCTTCCAAAAGCAGGTCAGCCCCTCCAAATCAGGGAATGTTGGGAGTTACGGGTACAACCTATATAATTAATGGCTCTAAAGCAGGCTTTCTCAACCAGGGTTCCGTGGAATCCTAGGGTTCCCCCAGAGGTTGCTAGGGGTTTCTTGAGCAATGGTCAATTTCTACCTCTCACATAAATTCCCAATGACATCATTGATCTTTTTAGCTATCTGTAAGGAGGTAATTCTTCCCAATGCCCACAAATGTAATGAGCATTCTTCCCATTGACCATCACACTAATGTATCATGAGTTGTAGATTTTTAATTTTTAGCAGGGGTTCCCCGAGACCAGAGAATTATTTCAAGGGTTCCTCAGTGTTGAAAAGGTAGAGAAAGGCTGCTCTAAAGGTTACCCAACATTCATCTTATGCAGCTGGTTGCTCTGCTCTCCAAATTCCTGAGGCAGTCACTGCCATTTAAGTTTGAGCATCTGGAAGCCTTTTAGAAGTTACATAGTACAAAATCATTTGATAAGTGGATGTAGCCCTTTCCAAAAACATTGTGAAAGTCCTTCCATACTAGGCGATACAAAAATAGAAAATCCATGCTGAATGATCTTGCCAATATTCTTCTGAGATGTTAGATGCCTGGCAGGTCAAGCTTATCCAAAGGCTTTAGTATTTTATGAGTCACTGACAAAAGTATTTAGTCGAGACGTTCCAACTTGAATACTTCTTCCTGACCAATGACTGTCAGGAGATCATATAATCTAATAACATAAATCCAATCCAATTAAGGCAGTGGTTCTCAACTCCGGTCCTCGGGACCCACTAACAGGCCAGGTTTGCAGGATAACTGAAATGCATCACAGGTGATCTCATTTGCTGCTCAGTGATTGCAGTATTCTAGTCTGCATCTCCCCAAGGTAATACTTAAAATCTGGCCTGTTGGCGGGTCCCGAGGACTGGAGTTGAGATCCACTGAATTAAGGAAACACTATGGCGGTTCCCCGCTCTGTCAGGCGGCATGACAGTGATCTACTGATCCCTGTCAACAGGATTAAGGAATAGGCTCGGGCGTGTCCGGAACCAAACGTGCCAGAGCCCGCCAGGAAGTGAACCCTGCACTGCGCTAATCACATGCAGTGAGACATTCCCCCATCGCTGCAGCTGCGCATCGGGGAAAGTTCTCACTGCCTGTGATTAGTGCAGCGCAGGGATCACTTTCTGGCGGGCAAGGGGAAGTTCGGAACACGCCCGGACCCATCCTTCATCGGGATCAGTTAGATCTGTCATGCCCCTGCCAGCCCAGACCCCACACAGTTAGAAGTGGATTTATTTTAGATCTGATCGCTGTATAAATGTCATTGGTCCCAAAAAAGTGTCAAAAATGTCAGATTTGTTCGCCGCAATATTGCAATCCCACTAATAATCGCACATTGCTGCCATTACTAGTAAAAAAAAAAATATAGTAAAAACGTCATAAATTAATTCTCATAGTTTGTAAATGCGGCAACTTTTGTTCAAACCAATCAATATACGCCTATTGCAATTTTCCTTACCACAAATATGTAGAAGAATATATATCGGCCTAAACTGATGAATACATTTGTTTTTTCATATATTTTTATTGGATATGTATTATAGCAAAAATAAATCTTTTTCAAAATTGTCGCTCTTATTTTGTTCATAGCGCAAAAAATAAAAACCGCAGAAGCACTCAAATATCACCAAAAGAAAGCTCTATTTGTGGGAAAAAAAGGACGTCAATTTTGTTTGGGTACAACGTCACATGACCGTGCAATTGTAGGTTAAAGCGACGCAGTGCTAATTTGCAAAAAGTGCTCTGGTCAGGAAGGGGGTAAATCCTCTCAGGGCTGAAGTGGTTAATAAATAAAACCCTTCCTTTTCCAATGATTATATCACTTGTACATGTGTTAAAATGAAAAGAATGAGTACCTGTGGGTGGGTACTCTTGATCCTCAGCATATTTTAGGTGAGCAGGTCAGAAGGAGAAACAGCTGTACCTTCCCATACATCATGTGTCCATTATGAGGATGCAGTGGTGGGTTGAATATAAAAAAAAAAATGACACCCCTGACTCTAATGTTCTTAAAGT
The DNA here is from genome assembly GCA_018402905.1 of Glandirana rugosa. Lineage (NCBI taxonomy): Eukaryota > Metazoa > Chordata > Amphibia > Anura > Ranidae > Glandirana > Glandirana rugosa. The sequence goes on from BLSH010365633.1 coordinate 265,443, forward strand.
TGACACATAAAAATATTCAGAATGGGTTAGGATAATGTTATTTTTCCTATCATCAGACCTTCCAGCTTCAGAAATTAACCCAACATTGTTATTAGGTTACAGTTAACTGTAATAGCTAAATCTTCATGTAGACGGCAATTCTTTCACAAGTCATCCAGTAAGCCATATGGGCAATTAGCATTATTTAGGCAGTATTGTTATAAGGCATTATTATAAAACGTGATTAAAGCTGAACTATAATCTACTTATATTTTGCCGTCTCTGGTTCTTCCCTCTCCTACTCATTAACATGCTAATAAAATGTTTAACTAAACATTTTCATTTTCATTACATACTTCATTTAAGACCCATTGATGTCATCAGTTTGATGTCTATCTAGTTTAACCAACAGAAAGTAAATAAATAGAAAATCTCCATATAAAGATTGCTATAAGCGCAACTGATCCAGAGGAAGGCCAGTGCTCATTAATGCCCATGTGACCCATATACTGTAAAGCAGGGATATGCAATTAGCGGACCGCCAGATGTTGCAGAACTACAAATCCCATGAGGCATAGCAAGACTCTGACAGCCACAAACTTGACACCCAGAGGCAGAGGCATGATGGGACTTGTAGTTTTGCAACAGCTGGAGGTCCGCTAATTGCATATCCATGCTGTAAAGCATGGTCCAATTCACTCCAGTAGGGGAAAAACAAATTCCTTCCTGATTACACAGTATGCAATCAGATCTTCCCTGGATCAACAATCTCTAGCGTTATTACATATAAATGTTTATATCCAGTTTAGTGTTGAGCGAACCCGGACTGTAACGTTCGGGTCCGTACCGAACTTTAGGGTGTCCGTGGCACGGACCCGGACCCGGACATTTCAAAAATCGTTCGGGTTCGCTTGCAATGTCAGGCCCAAGCGAGTTGTGATTTGACCTATATTTGTAAATATACATTATTGCGATCTCTAACAACTAGGTCCCTTCTAGACTAACGTATGACACATTAGTCCTTCCTTAAACAAAAAGGGGATGACCTCACTTAACCTGGTACGAAATGTCGTACCTATACGTTAATCGCCTGGAGGTCGACAACGTTTTGATGTTCAGGGTAGTACGGAGACGGAGACCCACAGTTCAAACACCGACAGTCTCAGAACGATACGGAGTACCCTAAACATCAAGACGTTGTAGACCGCCAGGCGA
>BLSH010365633.1:287521-297611 GCA_018402905.1 Glandirana rugosa
AAAAAGGCTGACCATAATCCTCAGCACAAGGCCCATGATGCTCTTAATCTGACCCTGGCAGACATTAGCCATTCAGCCTGTTCCAGACATATGTCTATTTTCTGTGATGTGTTCCATTGCATGAAGTCATGTCAGGTTTTTCCTTTTGCATTTTTAATTCACCTGTGGTGGTTAATCATGTGACCTTTGTATATATTATTTAAGTGTTACTTATTTTGTTTTTTATCAGCCATGACTAAGGACTGATGTCCGAAACGCGTAGGATTTTGTACAGCTTTGTACATGTACTTAATAAAGAAATACTATTTAGGATGTCATCCTGAGCGCTGGCCATCCCTTTCCTTACTCTGTTCCAGAAGCAGGTCTGATAAAGGGTAATCAAGCAGCTGATCAGCAGATTGCACAGCTAAAGTCTGCACCACCCAGTGGCAAGCAGGGAGGAGCTTGAACATCTAAAAGAAAGTCTGGGATTGTGTTCATTCACATAACATTCAGGTTTAGAGCTCTGTCACATTATGAAATGTGGAGGTACATGGGTTAAATTACATAACCGCAAAATAAGAGGCAAGGGATATTTGAGCTTACTGAAATGATGGGACGCACGGACAGTTATTGTTAGGATTTTATTTAATGTTCATACGCAATAAGTAGTTTCCATACACTTTAACATTTGAGATCACTACCTGGCTTTTCCATTAAGTCCGAGACAGTCTAGCAGAAAAAAGTGTTCTGTTTCCATGAACAGACTGAATAATTACATAAAGCTTATTTTAGGTTTTGGTTGCTCAAAGTGTTTTTTCTTCTTTCAAAGACCTTACATGAGCGTTTTTCACTTTTAATGATTCACTGATGCTTAAAAAGAATCATTTAGTCCCATTTGGGTTCTTCCACCGTGCAGCTGGAAACACTGATGTCCTGAACTCACGTTTCTCTTTTTTTACTTAAATGTATTGTTAGATGTAAGGCTATTGAAAGCTTTTTCAATACAAATAGCGAAGGTCAGTGTTTTTCCCTAACCACGCTGTGTAAGTATATGTGGATCAGATGAAAGGTAACAGTTCAATAATGTAATCATTGGTTCATTTGTAAGGTGCTTTTCACAGATCTGCTGATATTAGCACTCCGTGGTGCATAAATGTTCTGTCTCTACTGCCAGGCTCCTCATACATTCACACACATTAATAGCGTTATCATTTTCAAAGGGCAATGCCATTCAATTAAAAAATAAAGTGAAGTATATATATTGAACCTTTTTTAATGAGAATGGAATAAGAATTACATTTCTTGTAGGAATGAGATTCTTATTGTTCAAATCAGCTCTGAACCAGACAAGATGACCTAAATTACGAAGCTGATTGGATGGTGAAGACTGCCATTCCATTGTGACTGCATCTTCATAGTTATACTTTCAAGCTTTGTAAAGTAAAAGGAAATATGGAAATATGGAATGTGTGCTAAACCACAACAAGCTTCATTTACCTTTCACTGATCTGAAGACTTTAAAGCTGAGCTCCAGGTAAAATCAAAAGGAATCCTTGAAGTGGGGCAGTCGCCCCCCCCCCCCATTCCCCATCCCTGCACTGCAAGGCTTAACCACCTCACCTCCATGCCAATTCTGACACTTCTCAAATACATGTAAAAAATTGCATTTTTTTGCTAGAACTTACTTAGAACCCATAAACATTATATATATGTTTGAAAGCTGAGACTCTGGAGAATAAAATGGTGGTTGTTGCAATTTCTATGTAGCTTGATATTGTGCAGCCATTTTTCAAATTCAAATTCTCAGGTAAAAATACATTTTAATAATATATTGCCCATTTTTTCTTAAAATATAAAAAATAGTAGTTCTGGGCTGATTGCTCACCGTTCTCATGATCATTGAAACTCCACGTGGTGAGATCTTGCATGGAGCCCCAGACTGAGGGAGATTGACCGTTATTTTGTGTTTCATCCATTTGCGAATAATCGCCACCCTCTCACCAAATTGCTTGGCAATGGTCTTGTAGCCCATTCCAGCCTTGTGTAGGTCTACAATCTTGCCCCTGACATCCTTAGACAGCTCTTTGGTCTTGGCCATGGTGGAGAGATTGGAATCTTATTGATTGCTTCGGTGGCTAGGTGTCTTTTATACAGGTAACAAGCTGAGATTAGGAGCACTCCCTGTAATAGAGTGCTCCTAATCTCAGCTTGTTAGCTGTATAGAACACACCTGGGAGCCAGAAATCTTGTTGATTAATAGGGGATCAAATTAGGATTGCCACTTCATCCCTTTAAAACACATATTAATTACACAGGTTGTGTGGCTGTTTAAGGTGGTAATTAAACTCACTTAGTGCCTCACTTGCATTATATTAGCCCCTAACCTCTGTAATTAATATGTGTTTGGGTTTAAAGGGATGAGGTGGCAACACTAGATCAAATACTTATTTCACTCACTAAAATTCAAATCAATTTATAACTTTTTCAAATGTGTTATTTTGGATTTTTTTTTGTTGTTATTCTGTCTCTCTCTGTTAAAATAATCCTACCATTAAAATTATAGACTGATCATTTCTTTGTCAGTGGCAAGCGTACAAAATCAGCAGGGGGGTCAAATACTTTTTTCCCTCACTGTATCTCTCTTCTGGCCTCCAAAGCATCTGATCAAACTGAGATTGGTTGTTTTTAATAATTGTTTGATATGCAAATAACCACTACAAGAAAGTGATAATTGAAAAACATGAAAATTAATGTAGGGCTCATTCACATGCATTTCGTACTGGTGTGCAATGTGAAGTGCACTGCAATGCATTGTTCATTTTTATTTCATTTAAATATAACAACTTTCAACATTGTGATGCGCTGTGGTGCAGGGACACGCATTGTTGTGTGTTGAGCTGCGTATAAATGCAGACATGCTGCATTTTTATGCAATGTACCTCAACAAGGTGTTATTGTGTGAACAGGGCACCTATAATATCATTGTTCTTTATTTGCCCTTGCGCTGAGCTTGCCTTAATCAATACAGATCAATGCAGCTCAACGCACTTGGTGTGAACGAGCTCCAAAGGCAATGGTTACTATAATACTCAAATGATGTCCTCTTGCAAATGCATTAGAATTTCCCTATAAAGCCTTTCCATAAATAGAAGGTGAATTAGTCCTGTGGCTGTTTGCACGTTGCACATATCTTTTCAATAGACTCTCCAAGACAGAGTAAGGTCACAGCGTTTTCATCATCAGTGTGCAGTCAGCTGCAGCAATCCCAGCACCGCACCAGGTTATCACACAGGGGAGGCTCAGTGCAGCTGGAGAATGGAGGGGCTGCCAGGATTCTCCCAACATGCACTGCTCATTCAATATTTCTGACAGCGTCTTGGACAGCCAAGGATTTCAGTTTGCGTTCGCCTTCTAAGAAGAATTCCAATTAATTTAAATCTTAAATTCGCCTGTCTAACAAAGTCTGGTGACACTTAATCAATAGCAATCACATGAACTATGGAAGTGTATTGCTAACAGCACTCGAGCCTCCATCAATCCATCATTCATTTTGGGTTGTTCTCTTCATTTTGCCAAAAGAAAAATAATACAAATATAAAATCGGCTTAGCTGACCAGATAACCAGCATTGTCAGTATATGTAGATGTATGTACAGTCCCTTGAAAAAGTATTCATACCCCTTGAAATGTTCCACATTTTGTCATGTTACAACCAAAAACCTAAATGTATTTTATTGGGATTTTATGTGATAGGCACAAGTGGCACATAATTGTGAAGTGGAAGGAAAATTATCTTTTTTTACAAATGAATATGTGAAATAGACTTGTGCATGGCTGAAAAATTTGTTTGTTTTCTTTAGTTTTTTTATATTTTAGGAAATTCTGAAATTCAAAAAATTCGGAAATTTGCAGTAATTCTGCAGTTTCGGTAATTTGGCAATTGCAGTAATTCGGAAATTCGGGGTCATTCGGCAATTGCTGTAATTTGGAAATTCGCGGTAATTCAGTAATTGCCGTAATTTGCTGTAATTCTGCAATTGCGGTAATTCGGAAGTTCGTAAATAAGAAAGAACATTTGAAATAATAACTTATTATTTCAAATGTTCTTTCTTATTTCCGAATTTTCGAAATTCTGAAATAAGAAAGAACATTTGAAATAATAATAAAGAACTATTAAATTATAGGTATTGGAAATTCCTTGAAAATTTGGCTGTTCGTGAACTTAAATATGAAATGTATCACTAACAGCCATATTTTCAAGGAAATTCCAATACCTATAATTTAATAGTTATTTATTAGTTATAATTTCAAATGTTCTTTGTTATTTTCGAATTTCGGAATTTCGGATTTTTGGCTGTTCCGATTGCCGAATTCCAGATTTACCACAATTGCCGAATTTCTGAATCACTGAATTTCTGAATTACCGCAATTGCCAAATTACGCAAATTTCTGAATTACCGCAATTGTCGAATCACAGCAAATTACCGCAATTGCCGAGCTACCATGAATTTCGGAATCAGAAAGACCGACAATTCGGGAATTCGAAATTCGTCCGAATTGCCGAATTTTGCAAAATTCTGTGAAAACGAAATTCATAACTAAACGAATTGCACAAGCCTAATGTGAACAGTGTGGGGTACATTTATATTCAGCCCCCCTGAGTCAATACTTTGTAGAACCGCCTTTCCCTGCAATTACAGCTGCAAGTCTTTTTTGGGGATGATTCTACCAGCTTTGCACATCTAGAGAGTGACATTTTTGCCCATTCTTCTTTGCAAAATAGCGCAAGCTCTGTCAGATTGGATGTCTGTGAACAGTAGTTTTTCAAGTCTTGCCACAGATTCAAGGGATGTGAATACTTTTTCAAGGCACTGTATGTATATATCCATTCAGTATCCAACTATTGGCAAGAATATGGGCGCCATGTCTGATATGCGCAAAAGCCTTTTTCTTTAGAATTTTCCTGGTGATTTTTTTAATGGGGTAGGTTGTTAACTCTTTGCTCAACACTCCCCAATTGCTCCGACTTGAGACCTGTATGCTAAATGTGATAACACACACTGTAACACAGCCAATTTGTACACACATAAAAGGGCCAGTTTAGACAGGAGCCAATTAACCTAGCAGCATGTCTTTGGAGTGTGGGAGGAAACCGGAGTACCCGGAAGAAATCCACATAAGCATCCACATGCAAACTCTATGCAGATAGTGTCCTAGTTGAAATTTAACCCCTTTGTGCCTGAGGATAAAACAAATCTTAATGCCTAAGCCCAATTCTGCAACTTTGACATGTGTTAGTAAAACTGTACATATCGTCACAATTACTTTGTGCATCCAGGAGGATTCTACCGTGTTTTTTTCTGGACAAATTGGGCTTTTATTTGGTGGTAAATGGTAATGGATATCTCCTGATTTTTTTATAATCAAAGTAAAACTGGTCCAAAATAGTAAAAAAATATACATTTTTTTTAAATTTAGCTGTATATTTCTTGCTACCACCATAACTTACCACCCATGAACAACCCAAAACAAATTCGCCCACTCCTGACAATTGCAGCGATACCACATATATGTATGTTAGTTGTTGTTTGTACCCGTAGTACAGCCCAGAAACAATAGTGCGCATTTTGCTTTTTATTTTATCCTACCTAAAACACACTAATACTGACACTAACTGGCTAATCCTGTCCAAAAAATACTGACCCTGACCTTTTAATCTGATATTGATCTTTGGCCTTTGACCCTGACCCAAACACTAACCCCGGCATTGAACTAGATCAATCCTTGATTTAGGTTTTTTTTTTATTATTATTATTATTTTTCTACTCACACTTTTTTTTCTATTTCTGCAAGGACAGAGAACGATACAATGCATCTTTCTTGTCCATTGACAGAGACAGAAGACACGGAGGCAGGCTTCCCAGTGACTGATCACTGTGATAGCCATTCAGAGGCTTTCACAGTGATCAGGTGACCCAGAATCAGCCGTTAGAATGGGGCCCAGGGCTCTCGGTGAGAACCCGGTCACTGTGCTGGGAATGTTCCCTGCACAAAGGGAGGTATGCAAATAAGTGGCCCCACGGCACAAAGCCCAGTGCAGCGGAACTGCATATTTCTGTTACGTCGGCGCCAAGGGGTTGAACCAGGTACCAAAGTGCTAACTACTTAGCCATTGTGCTGCCCAGTGTATGTATATTATGAAAAAAAAAATGATGCTGAGCAATCTTTAATCCGTGTAAGTTTTGGGCACTTTCAGTTAGGAAAATATCCATGGAGGCACACACATGCTTGCACTGCATTAGCAACATTGAAACAACACAATTACAGCTCAAAAGCAACATGCAGCCAACATTAGGCCCCTTTCACATGGACGATCCTATCAGGTCTGCTGGTCACTTTTTCATGTGAACCTGATTGGATGGTCCATCCACCCTTATAGAGAGATGGTGTTCATTTACACTTGCCTACCTCCTGGTCCGATACAGACCTCTGAAAAAAAATGGAAGGGGATCCGTCCTCTTCCATTTAGGCGGATCAAATCAGAGGATAGTTGGGGGTAAATGAACAGCAGAATCTGTTTACACCTGGCTGCTCATAGGGCAAAGTGGGCGCTGTCCACATCTGCTCTGCAGAAACTGAGCGGACACAGACCTGTCATTCGCCTGCTCTGCTCTGATCAGCAGGGCATCAGTGAGTTGATCCCCTGCTGCTTGGAACGGAATCTGCCCCACGTGAAAGGGGCCTTATAGACTGAGTATTGTGTTTGAATGGTTACATATGTTATTTATTCCTCTTTGCTTGAATTTGTGTGTGAGCGCTGCAGGAATTGTTTATGAAATATACATAGAGAGTTACAGTGATTGGCTAAGAAACAATCCTCTCCCAAAAGCTGACAACAACAAGAAGCACAACTGAAATACATATAGAAGGAGCCAGGCTGGTGATCTTAATTTCTTCTATTATGGTTAAACTATAGAGCTTGGACACTTCCCTGCTCTCAGCTGGGGATTGGACAGTGAATGCACAACACTGATGCTTCTTTGACGTCATCTTTCTGCTCAATCTATTCTCCTGTTAGCATTTTTCATGTCAGCTGCCCATGCATGGATCAAAATTTGGCCGGTTCAGCAGGGGCTAGCTGAATTGTGATCCATCTACCATCTGACTTTTGGTCAACCACCCTGTTGGAAAAAGTCTATCCTCTAGGCTAAGTCAAAATACAAAAACTCAATCCCTGCTTTCTATTTCACACTTACCATGCTAGGCAGGAAAGCACATCTATCCCAGCGTAGTCAGTTTGCCAGCTGGGCAAGGAGACCTGGATGTCAAACAAAACAAGCAAGCAAACCTGCATGTCTTCCAGTAGCCAAGACTTCTGCAGAAGCCCCTCCATTGCACAGCCATTCACTGGAAAAACACTTTATGTGTTATTACCGACTCAAATAGATGCAATCCTATGGCACGATCTGTGTGTTCTCATCCAGTTAATATCGGCAGTAGAAGTGCAGCACACAGAATCTCATATTACTGCTCTTCCTCTCTTTTGTGAAGCAGCACGGGCTGCTTAGAGGATAGAGAGACCCAGAAACAAACAGACACTGCTTATTTATTCATATAAGATACAGATTGTAAGCAAAAATGTGTTCTTTTAATCTAAAATGTTCAACCAAACTATTGCTATAAAGTCAGATCACCATGAAGGCTTCACCACGTGTTAATGAAAACTTGGAGGGAAGCGGCAGGAGGGGCAGTTTCACTCCAGCAGGCTTATTTGAAGGCATGAACATCTGCTTCGTTAAAGAGAAAATTATTTTTATATCTGTGAGCTAAACTAATTATACCAAACAGTGTGTGCTAACAGAAGCAAAACAACAATTGGTCATTACAGACAGTACTGTTTTCTTGATTTATTTATAGCCATATCCCAAATAACTCATCCCAGAATAGACAGTAACAGAAGCTGCCTGCATAAAGATTAAAGGGGAATTAATGAAGAGGAAGAAGTTACCGCCTTACCAATGGAGAGCGTGCTTCTTCATCGATGCGTCCTGCATGCATAGGCAAATTGTCCTTCTATACCAAGGCTGTAAGCAACTAAATATATCCCTTTAGAAAAAATGATATTATTCAGATATAACAAATACTTTTATTGCCACCAAGAAATAAGACACGTTCATCTTGTATGTACTTATTTATCCCTCCAGTTGGATCTGACTCTTGGTGATTTTATGGGTCTGCTTGGGCACCATGTCTTATACACTTGAAACCTAGATTTTTTTTTGTGAGGTAGGTCATCAGGTCTTTCCTCAATTCTCCCCAAATGAACAGGCTTGGGACTCCCAGAGGTGCAAACCAAGAATCCCAGTTTTTCAATGCATAAGTGCTAACCTCTGATCACTGAACCTTGGTTGTTCTGCCATTCATTACTACCGTTATTATACATGATAACTTCCCGTTGTTCATGGCTTTTTGGAGTCTTTAACAACCAGTGACATCACCAGCCCCATTCACCTACATAGCTGGGAATCCCTGACTATATAAGCAAAGCAGCTGTGGATTGTTAAACAAATGCATGGAGGTTTCCCCATAATTTATACCAGAACCTTCAGGTCAAGTATGCATTTCAAGGAGAGCCCTATGAAAAACAAATAAAAACCAGGAGGTACCCCCAGAAATCCACAGCAGACCCTTATCTGAGCATGCAGCCCCCCCATGCATCAGCAAAACGCACATGTTCTGCATGTGCAAAGATGCATGGTGCCACAACACCATGCAGTTCCATGTCATTTTCCAAAAGGGTCAAGGACTTCTTTCACCACATTTCTGTGGGTAAGGTAACCCATTGAAATGAATGAGTTGCCCTACAGGCAGAATGCAACCTGCACAAGAGTAAACCCAGCCTTACCTATATGTTCGTCCGATTCAAGCTGTTCTTAATAGCAACACTTCTACGCCTCATTCAAGAAAGATACTGTCTATTATTACATTGACAGTGTGTGGGCCACCTGTCAGCACAACTTATAGGTACCTATATGCTATAATTATATAAAACATAGACCCAGGAATGCACTCCAGGAAACCCCTCAGGTCTTTACTGGTACCAACATTTCATTTGTATAATGAAACCACCTATTATTTTCACTGTTAAAAATTTAATTTATTTATACAATTAAAATCTTGAAAAGATCATATATTGTTCCAGTGGCTACCCCCCAAATAGGGGAAAAAGACACTGAAGTGGTTCTAACCCCAAACCCCTCTACAACTACCCAAATTGACTTCAGCCACACCAAATAAACACAAGAGCTTTTATTACTGTGTCACTAGCAAATATGACATATTACAGATACTCATGTGTGCCATCAGGGCCGGTGCAAGGATTTTTATCTACTCAGGCGAAAGTGCATTTTGGTGCCCCTCCCCTCCACAATGCAACCCCCAACCCCCATATGGCCGGGCGCAGTGTGGAAGTTTTAGTTTGCCTCACCTGCCAGCTGCCCATAGCCAGTGAGGGTAAGCGGGAGATGGGATTATGCATTCCCTGCTTCCCCTCACTGGCTATGGGCAGCTGGCAGGTGAGGCAACCAGGAACCAACTGGACCGATGACGCTACAGTGCTGGAAGGCTTCTTTGACAGGTACGTCTGCTATGATGTGCTAATATGCTGTGTATATTAGCACATTATGGTATATACCTGCAGGGGGGCTCTAAAAAGAAAGAAATATATACTGGACTTTACTACAATTTTAAAAATGAAATTTAGCTTTAAAAAAAAAAATCAGTTTAGCAAGCTTACCAGTAGTGAAGGTTATCCCAAGCAGCTGGACCCTGGAGAATCTTCTGTGCAGGGACACCCATCTTCTTCTAGTCTCTGAACATATGCTGCGAGGGTTAATGGCCTTTGGGTCTTCTGTGAAGCTCTCCCCCATTCACAAATGACCCCCCAGCACACTCACCTATGCCCTAATCACCTCCCCTGGGACACCCACCTAGCCTCTTATCACTCCCCAGCACACCCGCCTAGCCTCTTATCACCCCCCAGCACACCCACCTAGCCTCTAATCACCCCCCAGCACACCCACCTAGCCTCTAATCACCCCCCAGCACAT
>BLSH010365633.1:310323-345920 GCA_018402905.1 Glandirana rugosa
GGTTTAAAAAAAAAAAATTCCAAAAATAAAAAAAACAGTGTTGGCTACCTCCTCCTCCTCCACCTCCACTTTCACCACCTCCTCAACCTCCACCTCCACATCCACCTCCATTTTTAATTTTTTTAATGTGATTTTAGGTTAAAAATTATTTTAAGTTATTTCCCTATCCCCATTTCTTTGTAGGCACTTGCCCTTCTCTTACCCCCATTTTCCTTCCTTTTGCAGCCCTCTAGGGCTTTCCAGGACTTTGTTACAGCCATTTTTGTGCCTAAAAGTTCGGGTCCCCATTGATTTCAATGGGGTTTGGGGTCCGTGTCAAAGTTCGGGTCCAGTCCGGACCCGAACCCGGACTTTGTCCTGAAGTTCGGCCGAACCAGCAGAACCCGAACTTCCAGAGGTTCGATCAACTCTAGTAATGAGCAATGATGGCTGCTTGTGCCTAGCCATTTTAAATTTTATGCAGAATAAATGTTATGCAATTCTTAATAGGAATATTAATCAAAATTCTGAGCACTAATGAGAACATTGAGCCCACACACACACACAGACATGGTGCGATCCGATCCAAGGTGATCGGTCGTTCCAGTGTGTGTTTCATACATACACTGTGCGATCGGATCTGAAGGGATCGTTCGCTTTAATGTGGGTTCGCTTGAAGGCGGGTGCCTTGATCTCTTGTCTTTTAGGCTTTCAGCCAATTGTTAACAGTAACTTACTAAATTGTTTGATTCCCATGTAATAAGGGTAACCTTGATGGTGAACAGCAGCCGACAAACGCTTGTATGTTAAGTATGATGACAAGGTGCAATAGAGGCGACTCCAAACGGTTAATGCCATGAGGCGTCGCTCTATAAAGGAGTTATGCCGTGTCATGTGGCCACGCCCTCAGACGACGTGATGACAAAACGCGCCAGGGAGCGACCACGCAGCTACTCCAGCAACTAGACAAGCAGCAGGACGCCTCTTCACCCGGGATCATTGCTGGTCGGGTTTAACTGCAGGCGGTGAGAAGGGCAGTTTCCCGTCTGGATTTATAGCATTTTATCACGCTTGATTTGAATTGTTTTGATGTAAATGCGCACCCCAGCGGGGGGCAGATTTGTGGTGTGTGATTTACAATAAATGTTATGTGTGATAAACGCACTATGTGAGCTCCATTCATTCAAGGAACGCATATGGGATGACGGTGAATGCAGCAGGTACTAGTAAGGAGAGAGGAGTCTGTAGTAAACAACTATAACAACCCTTTGGGACATTCTATGACATTCCATTACAGGCAAATTATATATAAACATCCGGTGAGTTCCTCCACATAGGGGGAAACCCCCATTGGGCACGTGGCACGGTGGTGGTATTATTAGATACAGTACTCCGAAGATCACACTCATTAAGGATCTTGTGGATTCATGCACTATTATGGACTTTTAAATGTTATGAGTTTTAACCATTGTCATTTATAATGATGATTTAGCGCTGCTAACATTTAGGTTTATTGTTGAACCTGGATACTTGATGTGTTATGTTTTTATACTATTAGCGGCAGCTTTGGTTATTTCACCCACTCCCTAACAAGGAATGGATGTTTGGTGACTGGCATCTGTTTGGAGCTGATTACCATATCAGTTAGCCCCTGTGGGGTTTACATTGATTGGATTGGTATTTGACTTTGGATATACAGTAAATATGCATTATTATTATTATTATTATGGTTTAAGCTGTCTTTTTTCCCAAAGCAAACAAACCCAGTTTTTCAAGCCTGTTCCCATAAATATTAAGTTAAGAAAATGTATAAATGTTCTCATAAATCTTTTTAACTTGGCCGTCTGACTTTGTACCCTCTTCAAGTTACCTACAGTATCTCACAAAAGTGAGTACACCCCTCACATTTTTGTAAATATTTTATGATATCTTTTCATGTGACAACACTGAAGAAATGACACTTTGCTACAATGTAAAGTAGTGAGTGTACAGATTGTATAACAGTGTAAATTTGCTGTCCTCTCAAAATAACTTAACACACAGCCATTAATGTCTAAACTGCTGGCAACAAAATTGAGTACACCCCTAAGCGAAAATGTCCAAATTAGGCCCAATTAACCATTTTCCCTCCCTCCCACCCTGTTATAAGGTCTCAGGTGTGAATGGGGAGCAGATGTGTTAAATTTGGTGTTATCACTCTCACTCTCTCATACTGGTCACTGGAAGTTCAACATGGCACCTCATGGCAAAGAACACTCTGAGGCTCGTAAAAAAAATGTTGCTCTACAAAAAGATGGCCTAGGCTATAAGAAGATTGCCAAGACCCTAGAACTGAGCTGCAGCATGGTGGCCAAGACCATACAGCGGTTTAATAGGACAGGTTCCACTCAGAACAGGCCTCGCCATGGTCGACCAAAGACGTTGAGTGCACGTCACATCCAGAGGTTGTCTTTGGGAAATAGACATATGAGTGCTGCCAGCATTGCTGCAAAGGGTGGGGGCTCAGCCTGTCAGTGCTCAGACCATACGCCACACACTGAATCAAATTGGTCTCAATGGCTGTTGTCCTACAAGGAAGCCTCTTGTAAAGATGATGCACAAGAAAGCTGGCAAACAGTTTGCTGAAGACAAGCAGACTAAGGACATGGATTACTGGAACCATGTCCTGTGGTCTGATGAGACCAAGATAAACTTGTTGGTTTAGATGGTGTCAAGCGTGTGTGGTGGCAACCAGGTGAGGAGTACAAAGACAAGTGTGTCTTGCCTACAGTCAAGCATGGTGGTGGGAGTGTCATGGTCTGGGGCTGCATGAGTGCTGCCGGAACTGGGGAGCTACCGTTCATTGAGGGAACCATGAATACCAACATGTACTGTGACATACTGAAGCAGAGCACGATCTCCTCCCTTCGAAGACTGGGACACAGGGCAGTATTCCAACATGATAACGACCCCAAACACACCTCCAAGACAACCACTGCATTTCTAAAGAAGATGAGGGTAAAGGTGATGGACTGGTCAAGCATGTCTCCAGACCTAAACCCTATTGAGCATCTGTGGGGCATCCTCAAATGGAAGGTGGAGGAGCGCAAGGTGTCTAACATCCACCAGCTCTGTGATGTTATCATGCAGGAGTGTAAGAGGACTCCAGTGGCAACCTGTGGAGCTCTGGTGAACTCCATGCTCAAGAGGGTTAAGGCAGTGCTGGAAAATAATCGTGGCCACACAAAATATTGACACTTTGGGCCCAATTTGGACATTTTCACTTAGGGGTGTACTCACTTTTGTTGCCAGCGGTTTAGACATTAATGACTGTGTGTTGAGTTATTTTGAGGGGACAGCCACCCAGTCACTACTTTACATTGAAGAAAAGTGTAATTTCTTCAGTGTTGTAACATGAAAAAATATAATAAAATATTTACAAAAATGTGAGGGGTGTACTCACTTTTGTGAGATACTGTATGTCCTCCTAAAGTCTTTTACACACGTGCAGATTGTTGGCCAACCGAGCGTCCAACTTTTTTTTAAAATTGGGTGTTGGCGGTTGTGTCTAGCGTACTGACGGTAGTCAAGTAATCGGCCAACAAAGCCGAACGTAGTGATGTGTTACGAGCATATAACGAGGAAGTTCATGTGAATGTGATTTGTGAAATATGAACAAAGGTTTACACGACTGAACACTTCCTGGATTCCGAGCATGCGTGTTTGCACTTCCAACTTTGGTTGGGCCAACTTCTGTACACACGAGCCAACAATTGGCCAATACCTTGTTGGCCAACAAAAGTTTTCTAGTCTTGTTAGCCAACTTCTGTTGGACAATAATTGCAAATCGGCTGTAGAATCGTGCATACTAATGGTCGGATAATCAGCCAACAGGCTAATAATCGTACCGTGTGTACGGGCCTTTACAGTAACACATCCAAAACTATACATCATATTTAAAATATAACCTTACAATTCCCATATCTAAAAAAAAATACAATTCCCTTAAAGGCATTTTCCATCAGGCATTTTTATCTCCCTCCCAAGATTTTCAGCTGCTAGTAGACATTGAGTGGTGCTGTTAACCAGTCCAAGACCTTCTCTATGTTCACTTTCCTCAGCTGTATTTCAGTTTTATGTACAGGTGATTCTACAATTGACTGTCTGTGATTCCATTTTTTTCAAGATCCTTCTGCAGCCAATTCCTCATCATTTTATATAATTTTGTATTTGTATTTGGCCTGTTAAAGAGAGATGCAAAGTACATTTAAACGAATACTCCTAAACCCCTTTATAGCCATAATGAGAATCTGCAGCTTTTGACGCCGAGGTTACACATCAAAAATGCAAATCCATTAATCCACGAAAATATACACAACAGCCACCTCTAGTTGTTCCCAAGTTAATATTGCTATAAGCAATTGCACTAATTGAAAGGCTTTTCGAAATATCTTGTATACACGCCAACTGAACAAATCTGCTTTATAAAGAGTCTGGAATTGGAGTCTCTGATTAATCCAGCATATTTTTGTGGCAAAAGCGCAAGTTAATTGGAGTTATTTGGATTCATCTGCATGGTTTGTGCATTGTACATACTGAATGGTCACACATTCCTGCCAGTATAAATAATAATTGGATTATATTTAGAGGGAATTTCCAATTTAGATTGTATTCAACAAGACAAAGAGTGACCAGAGGATAGAGTTACTGTTTTAAAGTGGAACGCCACTTGCTGGTAAAATGTAATATTATAGATTGACCATACAATTATATTGACCCTTTAAATGACCTATTCCTAAGGTTATCATTCAACTTTTTAAATTTCTCAATTCAGTCTATTTCAGTTTTTTTTTTATTGGTTTGTTAATTGTCTGCTGTCTAAATTAGTAGTATTTGTAGGTGAAATAGGGACCTTAGATTATAAGATTCTTGGGCGCAAGGACTGAAAGTGAACGTACAGTATGTAAAGTACGTGTAAATAGACACTTGTTTGGAGGTTTTCACTCATTAGTTCCCCACTAGATTCCACCATTTTTTAAGGCTTTTTTTTTGTATTCTTCACGTTATGGTAAAAAAACTTCTATTGTCAGCCCCCCCCCCTGCCCCCCAAATACTTACGTGAGCCTGCTCTCGATCCAGCGCAGCGGATCCAGAGCTCTCGATCCAGAAATGTTCTGGGCTCCTTCTCTTCTCCATGTGCCACCATAGGCAGCGGCTTGCTATGGTGGTACATGGAAAAGAGAAGGAGCCCAAAATACCAGAGGGGGCCCCAGAAGAGGAGGATTGGGGCTTCTCTGTGCAAAACCATTGAGAAGGTAAGTATGACATGTTTGGTATTTTAAAACATTTTTACAGTCACTTTAAAGTGTATGTGAAGGCAAAATATTTTTTTCTATTTTTGTGTCAAGCAGGCAAGGATTATAACTCCTGTTGGTTTTTTAATCTCTATCTGAAGCTCTCTTAGAGAGTTATCTCACTTCCTGTTCTGCTGACAATGGTTTTACTAGATGAAAAGAGAAAATCTGCAACAATGTCCCAGACAGAAAAAAATTCAGGACAGGAGTTCTAGCCTTCTCCTAACATGATAAAGTCATGCAGATACAAATATAAATGCTTTACTTTAGCAAAGACTGGTCATTCCACTAGTATCTCATAGATAAAGATGCAAGAGTCCTAGGTGGGAGAGTCTACCTGCTGTAGTCATTTCCAATGTTGTCGTAGCTGATAACAAATTAAGAAAAAAATGAACTAATCACATGAACAGGAAATCCCATTTCTTGGAATGATCTTTTCGCTTGTAGCAGTGTCCTGTTTATTAATGCTATGGTGGCATAGAAAAAATGTCTTAATTTTTGCCAGTTTACAAAGTTAAAGCTGACTTGTAGAATGACATAGAAAGGTAATGTTTAGTACCATGTAATTACCAAATGGTCTGTATAGAATATAAATATGTTATCTCAATCAGTGGCGGCTGCTCCCCTAATCCATGCGCCTGGCCCCTAATTTACATGCCGGATGCATGGATTTCAATGGGTTTTTTTTTGAAGCACATGATTACAGCCCCAGGATTTAATTGGAATCAAAAAAGGGTGGGCTCGGGCGCTGAGCACTGCGCCCTGAGCCCACCCAGTTGTGTGAGAATAGTGAATTAACATTCGCTATTGTCTTCCTGGTTCTCTGCCAATCAGGAAGCGGGCCACCCCCCCCCCCCCCAAAAAAAAATAAAAATGGAGCACCAGCCGCCACTGATCTCAATATTCATAAAAGTAGAGTTTTCCCTTAAACCCCAAATTAGAATGTTTGGACTGTTGGAAAACTTTGCGAACAAAGTACATAAACTACAGCATATAGTGCCTTGAAAAAGTACTCATTCCCTTGAAATTTTCCACATTTTGTCAGGTTACAACCAATAACATAAATGTATTTTATTGGGATATTATGTGATAGACCAACACAAAGTGGCACATAATTGTGAAGTGGAAGGAAAATGATAAATGGTTTTCAACATTTTTTTAAACAAAATAAATAAATATGTGAAAAGTGTGGGGTACATTTGTATTCAGTCCCCTGAGTCAATACTTTGTAGAACCGCCTTTCACTGCAATTTCAGCTGCAAGTCTTTTTGGGGATGTCTCTACCAGCTTTGCACATCTAGAGAGTGACATTTTTGCCCGTTCTTTGCAAAATAGCTCAAGCTCTGTCAGATTGGATGGAGAGCGCCTGTGAACAGCAATTTTTAAGTCTTGCCACAGATTCTCAATTGGATTTAGGTCTGGACTTTGACTGGGCTATTCTAACACATGAATATGCTTTGATCTAAACCATTCCATTGTCTGGCTGGATGTTTAGGGCCGCTGTCCTGCTGGAAGGTAAACCTCTGCCCCAGTCTCAAGTCTTTTGCAGACTCTAACAAGTTTTCTTCTAAGATGGCCCTGTATTTGGCTCTATCCATCTTACCATCAACTCTGACCAGCTTCCCTGTCCCTGCTGAAGAAAAGCATCCCCACAACATGATGCTGCCACCACCATGTTTCACGGTGGGGATGGTGTTCAGGGTGACGTGCAGTGTTAGTTTTCCGCCACACATAGCGTTTTGCTTTTAGGCCAAAAAGTTCAATTTTGGTCTCATCTGACCAGAGCACCTTCTTTCAAATGTTTGCTGTGTCCCCCACATGGCTTCTCGCAAACTCCAAACGGGACTTCTTAAGGCTTTCTTTCAATGATGGCTTTGTTCTTGCCACTCTTCCATGAAGGCCAGTTTTGTGGAGAGCATGACTAATAGTTGTCCTGTGGACAGATTCTCCCACCTGAGCTGTGGATCTCTGCAGCTCCTCCAGAGTTACCATGGGCCTTTTGGGTGTTTCTCTGATTAATGCTGTCCTTGCTCAGCCTGTCAGTTTAGGGGACGGCCGTGTCTTTGTAGGTTTTCAGTTGTGCCATACTCTTTCCATTTTCGGATGATGCATTGAACAGTGCTGAGATGTTCAAAGATTGGGATATTTTTTTATAACCTAAGCCTGCTTTAAAGTTCTCCAAAACCTTATTCCTGACCTGTCTGGTGTGTTCCTTGGCCTTCATGATGCTGTTTGTTCACTAGGGTTCTCTAACAAACCTCTGAGGGCTTCACAGAACAGCTATATTTATGCTGAGATGAAATTATACACAGGGTGGCTCTATTTACTAATTAGTTGACTTCTGAAGGCAATTGGTTCCACTAGAGTTTAGTTAGGGGTATCAGAGTAAAGGGTGCTGGATACAAATGCACGCCACACTTTTCAGATATTTATTTGAAAAAAATTTGAAAACCATTTATCATTTCCCATCCACTTCACAATTATGTGCCACTTTGTGTTGTTCTATCACATAAAATCCCAATAAAATACATTTACGTTTTCGGTTTTAACATGACAAAATGTGGAAAACTTCAAGGGGTATGAATACTTTTTCAAGGCACTGTATGTCCCCCTCTGAAAATATTACAGACTTTAGGTAAATTGTATTGTTAATAATACTGTAATACTGTTATGGAAAGAATATGGAAAGAATATGAAGGCTGCCATTGATTACTTCCTTTTGAAAATAATAACGGCTTGGCTGCCTCTGGCTTCAGTACTTTCTGAGTCACTGACTCAGAACAAGCATGCAGCAAATGAAAGTGGTGGAAAAAATAAGGATTCCTTAAATTAGTTCCAGGTGATTGTCCTAAAGTGTGTCTGAAGCTAAAACTTTTTTTCAGTGGTGAAGTATTACATGGGTTAGCAGGTTCTTAAAGTGGTTGTAAATGCGCCCCCACCCCCCCAAAAAAAAAATGTTAGGCAAACGCATAATGAGCTAGTATGCAGCGCATACTAGCTCATTATGAAACACTTACCTTGGAATGAAGCTGTTGCAGAGGTCTCGGCACACCGCTGTGACGGGCGACATTGTTGTTCCGGGTCTGCGGCTCCATCCAATCACAGCGGGGGCTCCAGCGGGTGCCGATTCTTCATGCGTATGTGCCGATGACGTCGGCACGTGCAGATACAGGGGATATCTCCTAAACCGTTCAGGTTTAGGAGATATCTCCTGGACCTACAGGTAAGCCTTATTGTAGGTTTACCTGTAGTTTAAAGTGGTTGTCATGACTTGACAACCACTTTAAAGTTGTCTGTGCGCCTCACCCCTCTAATTGACATGAGGAACATTGGCTTGTAACTGTTAATAAGAAAATATGTAAAATTTTGAGCTGTCATCAGTACAGGAATAGAGGAATATTCTTCCAATGTAGACACCTGCTCCATTGAGAACTGTTTAAGGCAGGGGTCCTCAAACTATGGCCCTCCAGTTGTTCAGGAACTACAATTCCCATCATGCCTAGTCATGTCGGTGAATGTCTGAGTTTTACAATGCCTCATGGGATGTGCAGTTCCGCAACAGCTGGAGGACCGTAGTTTGAGGATGCCTGGTCTAAGGCCTTGTGCATGTGGGTTTCAGCTTGTATACACAAGTATGTGTACAGCAAACAAATATTTAAAGCCTTTAAAGTGCCATTCAGCCACTATTTGGGAATTGTAAACACAAATCTTAATAGGGGTGTTGGCTATCCCGTTAAGCAAGCTGCTAGCAGGCTTTTAACAAGCCTCAAGTAATGCATAAACTTAGTAAAGCCTTCAGGAAGTTTGTTTAAAGTGACAGTCAGCACTTCAATTACGTTTTAATTGTAATTTAGCCCTTGAATCATTTTATATATATATATATATACGTTAAAATTGTTGTAGCCATTGTTTGGGCTTTAGATGCTGTGGAAAAATAGCAAGGCAACCATCATTACTGGTGAAAACTAAACATGATATGTACGGCTTCGTCCTATATAATGTAATTAGTGGTGCAGTTACACATTTCAATTTCACAAGATAAAGATATATAATGGATCGTTAGAGGATTAGTACTAGAAGAAATAGTATAACTTTAATAAGTGCACACTGTACTAAACTTTTCAAAGAGACATCAGGTTAATGTTTCTGTATATGACAGTGTCATTAAGCAGAGGGAGGTCACATTAAGTGTTAAAACCTTGACTCCCACTATACTGTAGTATATCACTTGAAAAAAGGAAAGTGATTGACTGAGCCTCTCAATTACTTAAATTCCGTAAACACATCATTCCGGCTGCACATAGATTTGATTAGTCACCACCAAGGTTTAGAATTCCCCTGCACTTCATTTACCATCATGACTGTAATTAACTTTAGCGCACACTTATTGCGGTTGCCATGGTGACCCATGAAGGACACGGCCGTGGTATCAGCCGTCAGAATAAGTGGTTAAATACTTTCAATAAGCCCATGGCAACTGAGCCGACCTATCAAAGTGGGGTCATGTGTACAAAACATCTGTTTATTTCTGCTCATAAAATAAGACAATGAAGAAGGTCTGACATATGGCAAGGTTACACTGCTGATATTATCCGGAAACTGTCATTTAAATTGTAATGTCCCACGATGATAAAAAAAAATCAATGGCCACTACAAAAATTATGGTTTAGCATTGTATTGTTTGTGTTTTAAAGGTTTCACTGTAAAAAAAAATAATATTCTGAACTGTAGTATTCAGGAATTGCGTGCATGGGAACCTGCCAATCATTTTAACTTCAGTATCCAGGAAATTGTATACCACTCTGATCCAGTTTAGGGGATTTATCACTCCATAGCCAATGAGAGTACTCCCCCAAAAAAGAAAAAGAAAACCGTCATTTTGCACAGTGAAGTTACCCACATCACCTGGTTTCACTGAGGGCTGAATTCTGATGTTTTTGAGGAAACCTGGAGCTAAACCTACCCTACTCCAGTGGGAGCATCATAATTATCCGCTGAGGTATTGACAAGCTGCGGCTTGGTGGAACTTAAAGGTGTACTCTGGGCAAACCATTAAATACATTTAGCAAAGCTAGGATGGTGACCTGACTTTTCTCTGCTAAAGTTATGCAATATGACTTGGTTACCTCCCGGCCCCGAACTTGTGATTGGATAATGAAGGAATAGCAGCATACCAATGAGTCTTTCCTCCGTTCTCTCCTCCTGTCAGCATAGAACTTGTAAACGCATGTGCATGCAGGACACTTCCTCTTCTTCTCCCTTAGGTCTGTTTATGAAAGGGAATAAATGAGGCTAATAAGGTCATTTTAAATAAATTGCATGAAATTTTAATGAAAAGATAACTGACTTCACTGGTATATTTTGTATCTGCCAGGAGTAAAGCGTTAAATTTTTGGTGATCCGTTGTCCCTAGCATCACTTTGCTAAGGATCCTGCTCCTTGAATTAAGCCCCACTAGCAACCTTGTGTCCAGTGAGAGCACCACCATGGCCAATTAGAGGGTTCTTGTCCTCTGAACTAGAGGCAATGAATGGGAAGGGTTTTGTTCTAGAGGCAGGACTTAGCTCTTAACCCCTTAGTAAAAGCAGAGTCTGACATGCACACAGAAGAGGCTTTTTTGGCTAATTTTGGGCCCCACTGGAGTCTGCTTTTGGAGAGAACTTTTTAACTTTGAATTTTCTTGGGGAATGGAGGAAATCTATTAGATAGATAGCTAGATAGATGTTCCAGCTGCCACTGTGAATCAGTTGTATCATACCTCTATGTAGACTATTCTCTGATGTCTATAGCCAGCTTCATCAGAGCCAGATTTAGACCTTGGGAGGCCCAGCACACTTCTGGTTCGGGTGGCCCCTTATACACAGAGTTGGTTTACATTTCCCATGAGAGTCAAACATTTTTAAAATGCATGAAAAAATGGCATTCTGAGGTCACACATGCCCACACACACAGTGCGCTGTGTGTGGTTTGGTTGAGCCAACAAAATTATTTTTTCAAAAACAATACAATATACAATTCCAGAGTTTTACAGATGATGGCCAGCAAAATATTATTTCCCAATATATATTTAATAAAAGAAAGTATATTTTTAATACACATTTTATATTATTTTATTATTTAAATATTTTATATTAAATAAACTTAAATTGTTATATATAATTTTTGTATAGAGGGGAGCTGTGACAGACCGTCCAGCACTCAGCTTGGGTACCTCCGTCAAGATATACAGCTTCCTCCAGTCTGGAACCAGAAACCAGGTATTATAGCTGAGCACCCAAGAATTAGATGACACTAGCTTAGGTGCAAACTGGAACTCCCTTTATAGTAAACACAGAATATATACCACACAAAATCAGATGAGCTTGATCATATTATGCGCACTGTGAACAGTAAGATAATTAACATAGCTAAGGAACAGCCAACATAAACATAAACATCAAGCTAATTAAACAGTAAACTAATTAACACTTATAGCCTAGGTGACCCAGGTCACTGCCCACCCAGACAATGCTATGATTATTCAAGGATCCCACCCTACCTCAGACTGTCTACAACAGTCTAGACAAAAACTCACACAATGTTCCATCAGTCTGAAAAAGTGGAATTCATTTATCTTCATAACTATGTTGAGGGATATTGTTGATTAATATTTCTGTCACAAGTAGAGGGACTTTTCCAACTCAGCCTGCAGGAGACCACCATATTTCATCTGATCAATAACCTGTACAAGATTAATATTACACCCTTCCATCCACTCCAGAAGGGAAGCTTTATTGTCCCTTTTCAGAGAATTAATCCAAGCCTCGCTTTCAGCGTTCATCATGTAGTTGTCCATTATTAGAGAATGACCTGCTCTCTCCACTGAACTGAGCTCTTCAACATAATCTGACCGGAAGAAGCAGACAAAATCCCTGGTCTCCTCCCTGGGCCATAATCATAGGTAGGAGGCTTGCCCCTAGTCCCCTCCAAAAACCTCTGTCCTAGTTGGGTCTGTCACAGGAGCCCCTTCTGTCAGGGGGTCCCAGGGCAATTGGCCCATTTACCCCTTATAAATTCGGCCCTGAGCCTCATATGTGGCAAACCACGGTGGCTACTTGAGCCACGTAGACCAGCTTTTCTCAACCCATTTAGCCCCAATGAACCATTGAAATAAGTTTCAGTACTCAGGTTAAAATAGTAAGATCAAGGAGTTATTTTTGCTCACTGAGAGGAAGAATATCAATCACATTGACAAACAGTGAAAAGAACACACAATTTCTTTAGAGGTGAGTGCGTGAAGGGCATCCTTACATTTTTGGTTAGTGGTATGAATACTAAAGGTTCACAATGTCATGCCATTGGCTTTGCCAAGTGACATTGCCCCTTGGAACTATCAGCTGAAAAATCAATCTGCCGCTACTTGAGATACCTCTAGCAACCTCTGGAGGAACCCTAATTGAGAATGCTTGGTGTAGACAGTAGAACACAACTGAAATAACTAAGTTGTACCTGAATTACAGATCTAATCTAATTAATCTAATTAATTTAAAGAGCAGAGTTTGGGACGGTTTTGTTTTACAACAGGCAGAAAGGGCAATTGCTTTACAGTGGATGAAAAGATAGAACTGAGTGTGGCATATATTTAGGTCTACATGATAATTTTACCAATAAGGAAAAATGTTTATTAAAGCAGACATGGGAAACGGAACTGTACTGTATATAATGTATTTTTATATATTTTCATTATTTGAATAAATATGTCTGTTTTAATAAACTCGGAAAACCATACATCCTTTACTGGCGCTAGAAGGTTTGCTGCAGTTTTTTCATGAGGATCCCTTACTTGTAGCTTTGGAGAGCTCTGATGTATCTTATATTAGTGAGTTCACTTAGGGACGTTACTTGCATGTAATTAGCTTATTGAAGAAGACACAAACTCCGTGGAAGCATTGTCTATTCCTCTTACACGTAATTTGGTGTTATTTGCTGTGATTCAAAGATATTTTCTTAAACGCACTGGCGGCATGATTCTGTCCCTCAAGAAAATTGTCTATTAAAGTTAACTTAGTTAGCGCAGTTATTTATGCTGCGGTCACGGCTCTTCTCAGCTACTAAAATATGTGCTGTATAGATGACTGGGTCTATTAGTCTGTTTATTCTGGAGATTGCAGCTTTGTAAAGGTTATAGAAGAATCTAACAGAGCAGCTGCACATAAAGAAAACCGCTAGCACAATCAGGGAAGCATTTTAGATGGTTCTCTAAAAAGGCTAAAGTCTGCCATAGATGAAATTTGTACCTTTCCTATCTCAGTTTTGAAAAGCAAAATAGAATGTAGGAATTAGAAAGGCTTGGTGTCTTTTTTGGGGATAACGCCAGGCAACCAACTGAATGCAAAAATGGGACACATATATGGGAGCTTTTTTGCTGGCCAAAAGATTTGTTTTTCTGTTCATCTACTTTGGAGTTTTTCACAATTGGCCGGGCAGGAGATGTGATTTTTCTCTGCTGCATTTCAGTAACACTTACAGGCATGGGCATCCGCAGAAATTTTTTCAGGGGGGGGGCATCATTTTAAGGTCACCCATGCTCCATCCCTTTTGACAATGTCATGAAGGGGAGGGGCTTAGTTATTATCACATAAAGCACAGTTATGCCCATATAGATCCCCCTTTAGAGCAGGCCAGGCCACATATATCTTTCCATGGGAAAATAATATGTGTGTATTATATAAGAGATAATTCATCTTCCCTTTGTATTGGAAGTTACTCAGGCCAGGCGTACCATGACCATATAAATAGCTTAGAGAATGTCCATTTTTTATTGCAATATATCTGTTGTGGCCATATTTTGATCTTGATGAAAACAGCTATACAAGACTGTACCTGTAACACAGCACAGTCATAGCAAAGTCAGCACCCAAAAGCAATGTGATACAAAGCCATGATAGAGCACCTGCTTACTATGTTGCCTGTGTGATTATTGCAATTTTGATGATAACCTGGTGTGTGCTGCCTGTGGCATTTTTGTAATGTTAATTACAATTATGATAACCTGCTGTGAGGAAAAGTATAGGACACAGTGAGGATTCAATGCTCTGTTCTCTACTCACTGTGTCCAATGCGGCCACGTGCTCCTCCTGCTCTTCCCTATCAGCCGTCTGCCTCCTCACATTTCAGCACCTGAGGATGGGAGCTGGGAGCCAGGCGATGATTCACAGTATCACTCCGCCGGCTGGGACTAATTGTATAGTGGGGCGGCATGATGTACATACGCCCCAAAAATGAAGAAATAGTCCCGCCACTGCGCTCGCCTCCTGGGCCCCTCTGTAACCTGATGGGGCCCAGGAAAATTATATATCCCCCCTCCATCAACAAGTAGGAGCGGGGGAGAACTTTGGCAAGCCTTTTTTTTTAAAAACAGTTATGAACTGTAATGCTGCAGACTCGAAAAAAAGTACACGGCGGGTGCTGCGACACCTTGACGATTCCAGGGGGCGGCACTCGCCTCCTCTTGCCCCTATGTGCGGACACCCATGCTTACAGGTCTTGTCCCTCCCCAAGCCTACGACTGGACAGTGAAAATAAAAGCAGCACACTGATGAGCTCACCTCTCTGTCACTCTCCTCCTATCCGCATGCTCCTTGTTAGCACATAAGCACAACTAATTAGTTCCTTGTAGTACTTGAGTTCTGCTGTACATGGGATTGCAAGAGGTACTGTCCCCAAGCCAGATTCACAAAGAAAAACCATTGAAGGAAATCTACAATCAAAACATTCACTTTCATTTTATAATACCAGCATTGTAATAACAATACAGACAATACATATTTTTAACAGTCCAATATAAGATTACTTGAAATTTTGCCTTTCATGTTGTGAGCTCTGCCTGTCTACTGGCTGTCTTTTTCCACAACTTCCTGGATTCCTTGCATACTGTCCAGCTTCTCCTGCCTGTTTACTTTCAATTTCTAAGGAATTTATATTCCTTGTGAGCTTGTTTTATTTCTGTACTCATTCTGCTTTCTAAAATTCCTCCTCTAGAAATGTGCATGATGAAAAAATGTGTTTTTCTTCCTTAATCTAGTTATTTAGTTTTGTTAAATTCAGTTGATTCGTTCAATTTCTTAGTCAGGATTTGAATTCGGAAATCATTTTATGTATTCTTCTGAATTTTCGTAACGTTCGAATTGTTACATTTCGAATTGAACATATTATATTTTTTTCGATTTGAATGCGGCAAAGTGAACAAACAAAAGAAAAACCTTCATCAAATTATTACAATGACTATTTAAATTACCTTTGCCTTAACAAAAAGTCTTTAATTTCAGAAATATGTTTACAGTTCGAATTCGAATGGAATTTGATGTAAAATTCTATTTGAATTTCAATTTGAATTTCAGACATTCGGACAAATTGCTTTTTGCTATTCAGAGCATTTGGTAAAGTTCATCTATACTGTAATTCCAGTATTCAGATATATCCGCAATTTTGAATAACGAGAAATTTGTTCGACTATTAATTCGGAATGAAGCGAACCACACATGTCTATCCTCCTCTCAGCACCTCTGTAATTCAGAAAGCACACTAGTGATTGCGTGTCGCAGAATCCAAGGTAGTAAATATGTGGGGATCTTCACAAAGTAAGTTTACAAGCTTCACGATCATGCAGATTAAAAGGAGTAGGCTACAAACAATTAAAATACAACGTTGAAATGAATATATGATTTACATTTTTGACCATAGATACACTTTATTGATGTATTCATGAATGCAGCAATTTAAGGCTCAGTTTACATATATGCTAATTGGATGCGTTTTGAACCACATATGATTAGCATGATATGTGAACCGACAGCCTTCTCTATGAAGCCGCTTCACATAATGTATATGCTGTGCATCAACAGTGAAATGAAAAAGAGTCCTGTGGTGTTCTGAGCACTGTTCAGATGTGAATTCCCTGCTATTGCATTCTATAGGAAATCATCTGAATCACACAATGTCATCAGTTTTTAATACCAATTTGATCCCAAAAAAACAGCATTGGGTCCCCCCCTCAATCCATACCAGGCCTTTTTGGGTCTGGTGCGTATTTTAATTGGAACTCCACACCAACATTTTAAAAATAAACAGCTTGCCCCTCCCCCCCAAATTCATACCAGTCCCTTGGGTCTGGTATGGATTTTGAGGGGAACTAATTCGCCAACATTTTTAAAAAAAAGAGGGTGTGGAGTATCCCCCAAAATCCATACCAGACCCTTACCTGGTGCATGCAGCCTGGTAGGCCAGGAAAGGGGGGGACAAAGGAGCGCCCCCCCTGAACTATACCAGGCCATGTGCCCATAAAATGGGGCGGTGCTTTAGACCCATATTGATGGGGACAAGGGCCTCTTCCCCACAACCCTGGCCGGTGGTTCTGGGGGCCTGCAGGCAGGGGACTTTTCAGGATCTGCCCACCTTGTGAATAAGTATGGGGCACATTGTTCCCCTACTCAATCACCAAAAAAAAGTGTCAAAAATAAATAAAAACACAAAGACAGTTTTTGACAATAACTTTATTAAAAAAACAAAAACAATGTCCCCCTGTGTAGATCCATCATCAATCACGATGCCCGCTGCCACCGCCAGCCTGAAAAAAGAAAAAGAAAAGCTCAGCTCACGCCAAAGGCTTCCTGCTCTGCCATCTGACATTTCTTTAATAGCTAAGGGGCGGGGACTACCTGGTCATTAGGTCTAGTAGGCAATTATTAGAACCAAGAAGCTAGTGTTTTTTTAGAAGGAGGTCAGCAATGACAGGCTCCATAGTTCTCTTATAAAAGGGTTACTTTGAAGGCCTTTAGTATAGTTGTTCTTTACTTAATTCCTTAATACCCCACTATGTGTAGCCAACCTGGTCAAATACTTAACTTCCTACTGGTTACAACAATCTTCTCCATGTGGCCCTGCACAGAGCCTTTGTAACAGAACACCCCACTGGACTCTTCTTCTTACCACATATGTACACCTCATCCCATCCATTCCTAAGGAGGAGCCATACTCATGGCAACCTCTAGCGTGGCCTGCCTGCACAATGAAGATCACTGGAATGAGAAGGAAGTTAAGGGTGTAGGTGTGGGTGGTGGTATATTAAAGTACATGCCATAATAAAGTCACAGTTTTCCTTTACAGGTAAGCTGGACTTTTTTGGGGTCAGTGAGTGTTAAAGCAAGGGGGTCAACAAGGCAGCTAAACAATTAGCCTTTCCAGAGGGAGGGCTCTGCTTTGGCAGCCATTAAGGCTGTAAACATAGCTAATGACCCTTCCTTTTATTGAGTGTGGGCAAAAACAGGAGGGTGCATCACAATATCTGTCATCCCAAAATGCAGAGGCTTTTGTTGTTGAAACATTTTATACATGGAAATCCAAACACTCCCACTGAGAAGTATTTAAACAGCATACTAACTCAGAATAACTGTTTCGCTTACAACAGTAAACATTATTAGATGACTGAACTCCGTAATACCCTCCTGAGCCTAAAAATAAAACATAGGCAAAAAAGCCGTTTACCATATTTTTCTCTTTATTGCTCAATAAACTGATTGTAGCTAGTTTTAAAAAATGCCTGTTTGTCTTGCACTGATTGCTCATTTTTTGCATTTCTATGAAGACACAGCTCTGATTGAGGAGACGAGTATTTTTTAAAGCTTTAAAATGCACATTTCTACTCCTGCCCCTGGATACCATCCAAGACATCTACAAAAAAGCCTACCTCTATTTTTTATGGCTGATTACTTGTTAAATGGTTCATTCTTCCTATTTCTGGGTGACAGAAAAATGCTGATTTCTGAGCAAGGTCGGTGGACTTGCATATCTTGAATCAAAGTACCGGTGACATTACTGTGAGTAATTCTATACTTTTGCCGACAGAAGAAAATCGTATTCGGAATGTTGGAAGCAATTAACACCACTTTGTCCTGGAGCTTTTGTCTCTCACTCTGTTCAGAAGAGAAGACGCGGCACATCATTTTCACATTGTAGAAAAAAGTCTTACAAGCATTGTCGATATCTGTTCTGTGCTTTCTGTTCCAAGTCTAGAAGCAGATAACATAGTGGCCAATGTTAAAGAATTTATTGTTTAAAAGAAAGGAAGAAAATTCACCTTGGCTGGCAACCATAAAAAAGATTTATTTAGCTGATTTATAGAACTTTAACACCTTTCAGCACTTTATGGAGTACATTGAGTCATTCTTGTTATACCTTCTTCTCCAAGGGAGTTTTCAGTCCACTGTACCAACGGCAGTCCTATGCCCTACAGCTTTTTTAATAGAAGCCAATTGACCTACTGGTACAGGTATGTGCTGTAATACTATAGGAAAAAGCACCATGCAGATAGTATCCTTAATGGGAACAAAAGCCAGGACCCAAGGTAAAAGAAGTAACCTTAAAACCAGAATTCACCATTTTCAATGCTTCTTGTGTGAGCATTTCCTGCAACAAGAATGTATGAATAGACTTGTATGACTCAGAATCTGGCTGGTATGCTTCGAGCCAAAGTAAATTAAGAAGCACCAGTTCACTTCCACGTTGCAGAGTGGCCATGGGCTCCGCCAGTCAAGTACTGGAGCAACTAATAAGGTTCCTCCACACAGATGGAGCACATTTTTCATTAATCATCTTTGCCTGTCTCATACTTTTAACAGTAAGCCCTATATACAAAGTTGTATACTGTATACTGTATCAGTTGACACTCTCAGCAATTCTATGGGCCAGCTCTCTGGGATCTCAACTGACACACTTGAAACTCTTTTGTCATAGAATGTCTTGCCAATTATTTTTTTTTTGCAGGGTAGGTCACCAGGTGCTTACTCAATGACAGCTTGCTATAATGTAAAGTAGTGCGTGTACAGCTTGTATAACAGTGTAAATTTGCTGTCCCCTCAAAATAACTCAACATACAGCCATTAATGTCTAAACCGCTGGCAACAAAAGTGAGTACACCCCTAAGCGAAAATGTCCAAATTGGGCCCAATTAGCCATTTTCTCTGCCCTGTGTCATTTGACTCGTTAGTGTTACAAGGTCTCTGGTGTGAACGGGGAGCAGGTGTGTTAAATTTGGTGTTATCACTCTCACTCTCTCATACTGGTCTCTGGAAGTTCAACATGGCATCTCATGGCAAAGAACTCTCTGAGGATCTGAAAAAAAGAATTGTTGCTCTACATAAAAATGGCCTAGGCTATAAGAAGATTGCCAAGACCCTGAAACTGAGCTGCAGCACAGTGGCCAAGACCATACAGCAGTTTAACAGGACAGGTTCCACTCAGAACAGACCTCACTATGGTCGACCAAAGAGGTTGACCGTACATGCTCATGTCAGCATCTTATCCAGAGGTTGTCTTTGTGAAATAGACATATGAGTGCTGCCAGCATTGCTGCATAGGTTCAAGGGGTGGGGGGGCAGCCTGTCAGTGCTAAGACCATACACCGCACATTGCATCAAATTGGTCTGCATGTCTGTCGTCCCAGAACAAAGCCTCTTCTAAAGAGGATGCACAAGAAAGCCCACAAGCAGTTTGCTAAAGACAAGCAGACTAAGGGCTTGGATTACTGGAACCATGTCCTGTGGTCTGATGAGATCAAGATAAACTTATTTGGTTCAGATGGTGTCAAGCGTGTGTGGTGGCAACCAGGTGAGGAGTACAAAGACAAGTGTGTCTTGCCTACAGTCAAGCATGATGGTGAGAGTGTCATGGTCTGGGGCTGCATGAGTGCTGCCAGCACTGGAGAGCTACAGTTCATTGATCGAACCATGAATGCCAACATGTACTGTGATATACTGAAGCAGCACATGATTCCCTCCCTTCAAAGACTGGGCCGCAGGGCAGTATTCCAACATGATAATGACCCCAAACACACCTCCAAGACGACCACTGCCTTGCTAAAGAAGCTGAGGGAAAAGGTGATGGACTGGCCAAGCATGTCTCCAGACCTAAACCCTATTGAGCATCTGTGGGGCATCCGCAAATGGAAGGTGTAGGAGCGCAAGGTCTCTTACATCCACCACCTCCTTTTTGTCATCATGGAGGAGTGGAAGAGGACTCTAGTGGCAATCTGTGAAGCTCTGGTGAACTCCATGCCCAAGCGGGTTAAGGCAGTGCTGGAAAGTAATGGTGGCCACACAAAATATTGACACTTTGGGCCCAATTTGGACATTTTCGCTTAGGGGTGTCATTTCTTCAGTGTTGTCACATGAAAAGGTATAACAAAATATTTACAAAAATGTGAGGGGTGTACCCACTTTTGTGAGATACGGTATATGCTTTCATTAATGACGATAAGGGAAAAAACTAAATTATCCTTTGAACTGCACATGTGTTGATGGTAGCCACTGTTCAGAAAACATTTTCATTAAATACTGATCTGGTCACCTATTAGATCTAATTTTCTGTGCTAATTTAAAGTGAACC
This sequence comes from Glandirana rugosa, assembly GCA_018402905.1. NCBI lineage: Eukaryota > Metazoa > Chordata > Amphibia > Anura > Ranidae > Glandirana > Glandirana rugosa. The sequence goes on from BLSH010365633.1 coordinate 331,056, forward strand.
TCTTATAAAGAAAAAAAGTAAAAATTAACACAGCTTGGTGATAGGTGCCACAAGGTTCTATCATTATTCAGGACTTTCTGATCATGCTGCGTGCATAATTAGAAGTGTCAGCATTACACCGAGGATGTGGGCAGAACATGGCTAAACATTAGTATAACATAGGATGAAGACTGGAATTCTGCATGTTTTGGGGACTCTCAGAGCAAACTATATTTCATTTATAACTAGGGTCTGCTACGCACTAGAGCCTTATGTTGCCTACTTTCACTCAGCTTCACTTTAGTTTAAACTGGTTTTCCATTGGAATGATCCATTTAAGATGTCTATATAAATAGAGAATACCAATTTTTAGATCTTTTCTGCCATTATTTGTTGCATGCATATATTTCCCCAGCCCTTTCTACATTAACGGAGAGTTATCTGTTTTCATAATACTTAGATTGGATAGAGGATGTCAACATTCTAAGGCCATAAAGGCATAATTAGGTGGCTCTTATGAACATTGTGATGGTCTTCTGAGCATTAGGTGAGGCTGGAATGTCAATATGGCCATCACTGTGCACAGGCATTCATAAAGAATATGCCTGTATATGTTAAGTAATCACCCATAGGTGAAAATGAGCAAATGTTCCATCTGCCATCCAGCCAAATCACAAAGTATTGGAGTGGATTCCAGAATATAACACCAACATTCCGTTCCCTAAAAAAACATATTTTTTGCCGATTTAAAATATTAAAATGTGTACTGAATCTTGCTGATTTTTTACTGCCCTATTTTACACTTCATGCAACCTTGCTCGTTTTGCCAATTGGAAGATTGGCATTTTCCCAAATATCAAATGGTTTATTCATTAATTTTTTTGAATTATTAGCTGCCTAAGGGAAGAAAAAATGATGGATATCCCAGACCATGCTGTTTGTGGCGTTACTGTGGCAACCACTGACATTAGACATTAATGCTTCTTTTTTTTATAAACCACAGGAAGGCGCATTAGACGGTGGTAATTGCTAATGCCAAATTAGAATAGATCAATATTTCGATTTAAGTCCTTACTAAGATAAACTCTTCTACTGAGTTGTTCTTCTGATAATTAGTCTATGAGATAAAATAATAAATAAAAAGTAGGAAAACATCAAAATGAATATAGCTAAGTGTGTAATGTGTGTTAAAGGAAAGTCCTGAAATAATTCGCTCTATTTAGAAGATCTGATGGCCTTTATTTTAGAATATAGTGCTCAGAGCAACTATGTGCACTTAACTATATTAATTAATGAAATTTCAGCCATTTGTAGCCTGTAATCAGATGACAGGTGATTTCTGTTAGACACCTGGGCTAAACTTTGTCATAATCCTCTTTCCCTGCCATTAATTATACACTCCTTACACTATTGCTACTCTATCTGCAAACCGTCATGGTTATCTTAGCTCTCTTCTGTTCAGGAGAAAGGAGTTTGGTAGTCTAATGAAATATGAGCAACTTTCAATTTGCAATTCTGAGGGAGAAAAGTTGAAAGTAGTTAGCTTCTCGGAGAGTGCTTCAAAATATCAATAATTAAAGAAAAACTGTAGGCAACGAGTAAAATAGTACAGAGATACCACCATACTTCAGAACCTGCCAGCTTTCTCTTGGGGATTCCAGACTTTCCAGACAAGTACTATTAAAGCCTCACATGGTTTCTGACAATCAGATCTAGATAGGCTAGCTGACCTAAGTTAAAACAAGGGCAGACTTACAATACACTGGATTTGCTAGGGCAACCTCCAGCTTTCCTAGCAATGCTTCCCTGAACTTCTTGTCGGAGTGCACACAGGGGTTTCAGCACAGCATGTCCTTTGAACCTCCTCCTCAAAACTACATGTTCCATGATGCTAAGCACTACACCGTGCATGTACCCCATCTAGTCTTCTCTGTGCTTCAGTGGAAAAAAAGGGAAAGCTTTTAAAAAAGAAGAAGTAGCAGACAAGGTAAGTCTAACACTTTAGACATAATAACACTTTAAGCAACTGATTCTATGAGCACCATTCTCCAGCTGCCTGCTGACTTACATCAGTGTTGGCAGCATCACTGCCAGACAGAGAAGGGGCTGTCATAGGTGCCTGTTAAAGGCAGGATTTTTCTCTCAAATCTTTCCTCCCTCCAATGGCAGCCTATGTGGGGGGAAGAAAGTAGGGAGAGGGGACATCTCCTCAGAACAGACCTCCTTCTCAGTACAGGTGCCCATTGGGGAGTAAGGGTGAACTGCCCTTCCTCCTGACTCCCCTTGTCATGTGACATATCACATGATGAAAGACAAGATAAAGCTGCCTTCATTCCCAGGTGAGTGGCAAACTAAAAAGCAGCTCTGAACTGTAAGTACATGTAGAATATGGGTAAAAGCTCAGTCCCACTGTTCCCCCTATAAAGAATTAAAAAGCCTGATGGCCACCCTGCCCCCCTTAGAGCCTTTTAGCACTACTTCTTTCCCTAAAGCCACCCGGCAGCATTTTCTACTTCCAGTGACCCCACCAATACAGGGGCATTTCTTCCTTCTAGTGACAACACTGACACAGGGTGTTTTTCTTTTGCCACTGTTAGCCCCATATTTTATTACTGGTCAGTATGTGCACCATTATTATACCCTTCAACTCACTGTGGTGGGTCACAATCATCGTCATCATTTCAGAGCATGCTGCAACCATTACATACTGTCATGCTTACCCCTAACACAGGTGGTCAGACACTATAGCTGTCTTCTGTGTTCTTCACCTATAGCAGCCCCTTTTCCAATAAGGCAGGCCTACCGGTACTCAATGTCCTGCAGAACTTATACACAATGCTATAGTGCCTGGCTACCATGCCAGGACGGGCGTGAACTGAGCACAGCAAACTGGTATTTGCGGTTGGCAGACAGGCAGAGTGGTTCAATGACAGTCCAGATACAAGGCAGGCAAGGTTCACAATAGTCAGGGTCAAATCCATAGTCAAAAGGCAGGCAGAGTTCAGAGAATAGTCAATATCTGATCCAAAGTCGTCAAAGAGGAAATACAATCTAGCAGGGCAGAACAGACAAGCAGGGAGCCTGGAGCATGTGTAACAAACACAATATCACAAGCATGAGACTGCAGGCTTGGCTGGCTTAAATCAGGTTTGGTCTCCACCCAGACACTAGCCACATCAATCAACTTGCTGGTGGACAGGCAGACAGGGATGCATCATAGCCAAAAACAGGATGATGAAATGAGACCAGCAGCTGTCAAAGAACAGGAGCATTTACATGCTCCTGGCACATACATTATGGCATGCACAGTGCACCCTGCCCATGCTTTGCTCCCTGTCCCATCCTCATTCTCAGGCCCAGTGATTTACTGAAAGTTCTCAGACACAGATTCCATAACCTCTCAAAAAGCAGATATGACTGGCTAAAGCTGGCCATACACTGTTCAAATTTTGATAGGTCCCGATGAGCCCTACTGTCCCCCTCCTACCCAACATCCTTTGAAATTGAAGAGGCTAAATAAAAAACATCTAATAGTGTATGGCCAGCTTGCCATCTTAGGTCTAAAATACATACTTAGGTGTGAAACACATCCAAATATGTATTTAACAGTAGAAGGAACATAGGAGAAGCTTGGGACTGCATGTGGAGCAAAGAAAGTGAAAGTCAATCTTTATTAATTTAATGTAAAGGTTAGTAGAAAGTTCCCCTACAAAAATCCCTCACTGCATTAATAGAATGGACAACATGCCCTTTTAAATAGAAAAGTGTGATTATTCAATGAGAAGTAGATTGTTACATTGATTCATTTATCAGTTGTTATTACATTTTGGAATGAAACACTTGATGTCTAGAGATGTGAGCATCATTGATTGATACATCCTAGCACCAGCATATATAATTGCTAAGGGGCTAATTTTATGAGGGTTTATGGTGTCTAGTTTGGTAAAAAAAAAAATGTTGCCTGTGGGTAAGAGGTGGGGAGCTCCTGGACATCCACCGGCTCTAGGCTCCTGCTTAGGCAGCCTTGATGGTCATTCTAATCTAGCCTTGAGAAGCAACATACAAAATACATTCAGCTATTGTGCAAAGGACAAAATGTCCAAGATGGATTTAAATATATTTGTTTGAGCTTTAATGACAGTCGTTTCTGTAAATTGTTTGTGTTTTAGGGTTAAGGACCACCTTTGGCAATACCACCTAACTATTGTGTTTTAAGGTCACGTCTATTTGTAGCCTGTAATGGATAGTGGCTCGAAATCTGTAAGTTTATTTGATCTTTTCTGCATTTACAATAAGCATTTCTCCACGGGAGACTATTGTAAAATCCCTTTAGATATCACACATTACTTTATCCTTTTCTCCTCAAAAGCCTTAAGATCTTTTTATAACACATCTTAGATAATGCAGAGTCTTTATTCTTCCAGTATGAAGAGAGAGGTTCTCAGTGTGTCTATAAACTGAAGAAAATAATCAAACGTTCTGGGTTCTAAAAATATAAGGGTGTTGAAAAGGTGGGATTCTGAATACATGCCTAACAGTGTTTCGGAGACATGATTCCCAGAATCTAAAGTATCCTGCTGACTGTTAGAACCATTTCTAAACACCTTCTTAAAATTTAATAAACCTTTGAAGACTATATACTGTAGACATTGGGATCATTTGGAGATTTGTTACCTCTCTACTTTCTAGCACAGAGGCTCTAAAAATTTACCTCATGTAAATAAGTTTAAAATATATAGGACCTATAAAAGTGAGTGATACAGTAATGATAAGTGGGGGTCCAGTAGTGCTGCCCTCACTACTGCTACTCTTCTAGAAGGCTGAAACTGTTATTTCACTTTTATCGGTTGGCTTTCTTTAAGCCAAATTTAGTACATACAATTATATTATAGTCATAGTAATAAGAAATAGGAGCACCATAGTACCAGGCGTGAGGGTGGAGCTGGGAACATTTTATGGCAGATCTGTCTGGCTTTGGTTTGATCATGCCAAGAGAGTCTGAAAAGTTTAATAAGCTGAATGGTATGTTCATTCGGCATACTGACTTCTATCGACAATTATAGTTTTGGAAGGCCTAACTTTTTCTAAAACTTTACTAAGAATCAGCTGCATTCAAAGCTGGCACATAACATGGTCCCTGGTTAAATTTCTGTAACACAATATTCCTCTCCATGGAAAAATATTTACCATTTTTGGGGTTCACATGGCTCATGAACAAGAATGAAAAATAAAACAGAAACTGTGTGTGGCAACACCTTGTTTGCAGGATTTCATAGCTGTCAGTGGTGAAAGTGAATACAGGTGCAGCATGGCCTCTACTGACTTCTAGGGTCATATTTAGAATCAGATGTATGATTAGTTTCCATTTCGGTCCGTCCTTTTCCATCAATTTTTAAAGTCCATTGGCTGGCTGTATTTGCCCAATTGTGTATCTGATTAAGTCTCATTTGCTACCAATTGTTCAAAAGTTGATGCCACGGTCTTCAGCTGGAAACCCAGATCCCGATAACAATCTTTCATAGTCACTGTTAAACATTCACTGCTTTGAGATGGTGAATAATCAATTTTATCTGTGCCTCTGCATTGATCTCTATGGATGGTGTGGCTGGTCTTGCTTCCACGTCATCATTCTCTCCATATTTGATGGATAAAATCCTGATATGCATGTTCTAGATATTACCTGTTGGGGCTGATTTACTAAATTCAAATAGGCTGTTCATTTTGCAAAGGAATTTTCCATTAACTTAGTGAATGTGGTGAAAATTTGCTTGCAAAAAATACCAAATCATGTGGTGGAAAATAACAAAATATGACTGGATGATTGAAGTCAGCAGAACTTCACCTTATTTACTTAACTAAGGGAAAATTCCCTTGCAAACTTGAGAACAACCTTGTCTTACCTTGTGAACATCCTATTTGCTTTTAGTAAATCAACCACATTGTGTCCACACATTTGAGACCCATAAATGTAACAAATAAAGAATGCATGGCAGCAAATTAGGTCATATCATCCCTTTTTTTTATAAATATGCTCCCTAATCATCTTAAATCTAATCATATTAAATCCCAACAGTGTTTTCCTATGAAGCTGGCCCCCACATACCCTGCTTACCTCCGCTAGCACAGCAACATTGATGACGAAATAGAATGGTGCATTGTGCTGGCAGAGGGTGGGTCTAGTGTTATGCGGATTAAAGAAAGCCGGCAGCTCAGTCTTGAGCAATGAATACATTTATTAATCCAGGTGTAGTACAAAATAATACAGGGCTTACATGTGTTGGTGTGTAAGCCCTGTATTATTTTGTACCATACCTGGATTAATAAATGTATTTATTGGAGATGATTGAGCTGCCGGCTTTCTTTTATCTGCAAGTGCACTGACCACTCACCACCTCGGGGAATTATAACAGGTGCTTTCTACTACAGTTAAGCTGGGTCTAATGCTATATTCTGCTCCACCTACAGGAGCTCAGTCATCAGCAGTCTCAATTACAATAAACAGGTCTTCGGGTAGGCCAATTATGCCTCCTACAATGCATTGTGAAATAAGGATGAGGACACGTCTGTATTGCACTGGCAGGAGGTGAAAGAATTGCTGTACAATTGTAGAGGCAAATGCAAATGTAAATGCATGTATTGGCAGCATTTGTCTTCAGATAGCTGGTACTGCTATCAATTTAGTTTTGTTTTATCATCCCCCACAAATGGCCATCAGAACTTAGAGACACATTATTATTTTTAGGTTTTGTTTTGTTTTATGAGTGAGATTGAGGTTCTTTTAGTCAAGATTTGTTACATACAGTACAAAATGTGTCAGCTACAAAGGAATAAGGAAACAAAATACAAGCAAGAATATAGAAGCATTTCGCTAAATCCACATAAGTGTAAAGCAGAAAAATAGCAGGAAAACAATGTCTTTTGTATTGTATGGGTGTTTTTCTTGTGATTGAAGTTGGGAAATGATAGCCAGCTATTGCAAAAAAACTGAATTCACAGAGATTGTTTTTATAAATAAAGCAGAATTTTGTCACTTCACGTAGAAAGGATTTACTGTGTCCCAGCATTGCAGGGCTTGAGATTACTTGTATATAACTGCTGGAAAATATAGGTAAAATCATCTACAACTTTACGATTCTCAGACCTATAAAACAATTCCAGACAGTGGCCACAAACACACTGACAATTTCTGAACCAGTCCATCCTTAGCGGCTGGGGATAATTGGCTAAATTTCCTCCTTTCCGCCTCAAACCATTAGAGCAAAATCTTCATAAGCAGCCAGGTTAGGAGACAAGAAGACAACAGGAGGATTCCACTATTGTTTTTCTGCACATGGCAAATGTCAAGCGGAAAAAAGATACTTATAAATATTAATAAAAGATACAGGTTCAAAGGTATTTGCATAGTTCATCATCCTGGATTATTTAATTAAAATTCACATTTTGTAGATGGAGCCTGAGGATGCATCGATGACATTTTCCATCTTGCAAGCGTATAATCATGTCCAGATATGCATTTGTAAAGTTAAAAACGGGATAGCATCAGAAAGGTCTAAAGACAAATGCCATGGTTAAAGGAACAGTTTTGTATATGTGCATACATAAAGGAACAGTTATGCATATGTGCATACATGTAAGTGTAATTAAAGCATTACAGTAATAAAAAATGGATAAAAAGTGTACACCTGCTAAGTTATAGATACTCAATGTTTTTTGCACTGGGAGTACAATTTTACTAGAACCCTGTCTGTAAGGAGTTGGAATGACAGACAGATGTAAGATTTAAGGAATCTCTGCTTATCCTTAAAACCTTAGGGTAGTTTGACTTCTGATGATGGTGTACATATAATGGTTTAGTTAAACTAGGAAGGGTTCTTTGGTAATGGCCATTTGTTGTAGGACAGCCTTTTTCAATCTTTTCAACACAGAGGAACCCTTGAAAGTTTCCAGTCTCAGGGAACCCCTACTAAAAGTTACTATATCTACAAACCATGATAAATTAGTGTGATGGTCAGTGGAACAAATGCTCCTTACACTTGTGGTCAATGGGAAGAATTACTCCCTAACAGAAAGCGAAAAAGATAAATGGGGTCAGTGGGAACTGAGAGTCAGAAATTGCTCATTGCTCAAGGAACCCCTAGCAACCTTTGAAGGAACCCTAGACGAGAAAGTCTGCTGTTGGATGAGTAGTATAGGACCCTCCTCATTGTCCAAGCTTACACTTATCTTGGGATAAGCAAATTAGGACAGGATAGAAAGACTGACCAGCACAGATGTCACTGAAGTGAACTGCCTTCAAAGAACACTACTGCATAACCCACAGTCACTGGCAGACGAGATTATGATGGGTGGCAAATATACACAGCCACACTTTGCCAGTGTCACCAGCTTGGGTTTACAGGTCCATTCAGCATACTGTATATTTATAATAGGGGGCAATGATGGTTTAATCTTATAAAAAAAAAGTCAATAGAATAAATAAAAAAAGGTATGTGTGAGTAAGCGGTGGATGATTTACTAAAGTAAAGTAGAGTTAAGAATGTGTAGGAAAACATTTACCTCTCCAAAATAATGGAATTTCCAAATATATTCAGTGCTAAAACCTTTGCATATATTTCTCTAAATGATTTTATTAACTCTATAATATAAGGCAACTTTTGTTGGTCCTAATATGTTCATTTCTGTTAAATTCAAATTCCAAAATAATAAAATTATTTGAAATTACTTTTAGCTAGCCTATTAATTTTCGAGAACAGAATCTTGAGCAAAACCCGCAGAGACCGCATCTTATGCACCAAGCTCCTACTGATCTTTTCTACAGAGAGCCAAATTGTGCAACTTAGATGTTGTTAAATTCAGATCATTTCATCATATATTACAGGGAGGTTTAATCAATCAGAGTGGATTCCTCCTGAGGGCAAAACAGTCTCACAGCTCAAGCCAGTCATGAGTCTTATTAGACTTGCCATCCAGGGTTGATTTGCTGTGTATATATTTGCATGATAACAATAGTACCGCTGCATTTCTGCGTCATGTCCCAGGGACCTCAGTAATAGTTTGTTACAGTTGTCAAAGACAAAAAAATGTGATGTGGTGACAGACCTAAATTTAAGCAAACAGATGGTGATAATTCCTTCTCAGGAGGTAGCAAAAATAAATAAAATATATTAAAAGGAAGCTGGGTGGGCGAGTTAGTACTGAGCAGCATGCTTGGGGAAACAAGAGAAGGAAGTCAAATAAAAAAAAGGCCATCCTGACTAAAAGGGTTGGGTTAGAAGACTAGGTAAGACATAGTCTTATTCCAGCCTAAGGGCAATTACATCACTTATAAAGTTGCAAATTTCTACTCTACTTGAGTGTAAAATTCCTTGTGTCCTTCAAAGCTTACCGTGAAGTGAAAAAGTTAACTTTTTACATAAAATAGCATATGCAATCAAGGGGCCCAGGTATATATTAAAAAAACTATGCAATGCTACCATTGCTTCCCAATCAACATTCCTAGATCTACTCAGTGCTTGCTTTCATTGTACTGAAAACCGTTTGACTGATTTTCACCTTATATTTTTGTTGGTGTTCTCTGACCATTGAAGTAACAAATGTGTAACTATGTGTCCTTTCTACCGTTTATGATTCGCACACTGCATCAAATTGGTCTGCATGGCTGTCACCCCAGAAGGAAGCCTCTTCTAAAGATGATGCACAAGAAAGAGCGCAAATAGTTTGCTGCAGACAAGCAGATTATGGATTACTGGAACCATGTCCTGTGGTCTGATGAGACCAAGATAAACTTATTTGGTTCAGATGGTGTCAAGCGTGTGTGGCGGAAACCAGGTGAGGAATACAAAGACAAGTGTGTCTTGTCTACAGTCAAGCAAGGTGGTTGGAGTGTCATGGTCTGGGGCTGCATAAGTGCTGCCAGCACTGGAGAGCTACAGTTCATTGAGGGAACTATGAATGCCAACATGTACTGTGATATACTGAAGCAGAACATGATCCCTTCCCTTCGGAGACTGGGTCGCAGGGCAGTATTCCAACATGATAACGACCCCAAACACACCTCCAAGAAGACCACTGCCTTGCTAAAGAAGCTGAGGGTAAAGGTGATGTACCAGCCAAGCATGTCTCCAGACCTAAACCCTATTGAACATCTGTGGGACATCCATAAACCGAAGGTGGAGGCACGCAAGGTCTCTAACATCCACCAGCTCCGTAATATCATCATGGAGGAGTGGAAGAGGACTCCAGTGGCAACCTGTGAAGCTCTGGTGAACTCCATGCCCAAGAGGGTTAGGGCAGTGCTGGAAAATAATGGTGGTCACACCAAATATTGACGCTTTGGGGTTGAGTCATTTTGAGGGGACAGCAAATTGACACTGTTATACAAGTTGTATAATCATTACTTTACATTGTAACAAAGTGTCATTTCTTCAGTGTTGTCAGATGAAAAGATAGAATAAATTATTTACAAAAATGTGGGGGGTGTACTCACTTTTGTGAGATACTGTATATATATATATATATATATATATATATATATATATAACGGATTTGCTGATGGTCCAGGCAGTTTACGGAGCTTTGGGTTCTGCTGGCACAGTGGCTGAGTTGTTTGCACTTCTGTCTTCAGCATCAGGGTCCTAGGTTCAAAGCCCAACTAGGACACTACTTGCATTTAGTTTGCATATATATGCTGTGTTTGCATGGGTTACTCCAATTGTCTCCCACACCCCAAAGACACGTTGGTAGGTTAGGTCCTAATATGTGTATATGAAAAAGGGACCTTGGTTTGTAATATCCTGGAGGGCAGGGAATTTACAATATGTAAAGTGCTGCTTAATTGTCTGGGCTTTGTAAATACCTAAATAAAAAAAATAAAATGTATTTCAGTGTACTTTCTACTGCCTAAATTCTCAGAGTGCTGGTGTCTGCTCTGTATCCCATAAGAAGCCATTTACATTTCTGTGGTTCTCCACTTGGAAACCACATGTTATTTTTTTTTAATCAACAAAAGAAGTTTATTTGAGCAAAGAAGCAGTAGGCTTTACAATTATAGCCAAATTATACAGTCAGAAATTAGCATAACCTAGCCAATCAAAGGCATATAGGTCAAAATATGCAGTATAAAAAGTTTTACTTTCAATACCATGGATAGTAGCGTAAAATTAAAGGAACATACCAACTGGAGACAAGCCTCAATTATTGCTCAATCTAAAAAGGTATAACAGTCCATGTGTCATACACCCTGTCATGGAGCATCCTCATTTCATTTACAAAAGTCTCATAAAACACCACATGATCTGTTGTATTAAAGTAGGTAATTGTTGACTAGCTCATGAGAAATCTATCCAGGCCCATCTGCGGGGGAGCCACATCCAGAGTGTTCAACCAGTGTTGCCAAATCTTCAGGAATTTCGCTGGGGAATTTCTATGATAATATGTGTTTTTTTTTTCCCTCACTACAATATTATTAACCGCCTGAATCCACTGCACAGTCGTCGTTGCATGTATAGACATCCAAAGTCTAGCTATCAGCTTCCTTGCTAGATATAGTAGTTTTGTAAGAGCAATAAATATCAGAGGGGAGTACTGTTCCTTGTCTAGACTACCCAATAAGCACGTCAGCGGATCCACGGGTAAATTAACCTGATATATCCTATTTATTGTCGCTATGACTCTGTTCCAATACCTCACCAACTTGGGGCACCTCCACAACATGTGTATAAAATCTCCCGTCTGAGCTTGGCATTTAGGACATATGGCAGAATACCTCCTACCTCATTTATGCAACTGTACTGGAGTACAGTATACCCGATGTAGGAGAAAAAGATGTGACAATTTTTGAGCCGCAGATACCGACACCAGAGGTCCAGTCTCAAGAATCTGCATCCATTGTTCACCATCTTTGAGTTTGACACCTTCCTCCCATTTTTCTCAACAAGGCAAAACGTCAGCCACCTGTATATAGGTTAAAAGGTGCGCATATATCCAAGAAATAATACCTTTTTTTCATTTGCAATCAATATAGATTCCAGAAACGAGGAGTCTTCCAATTGCGAGGTGGAACATCTGCCTTGACGCCAAATAGCATGGTGTAGTCTAAGATATTGGTAAAAATGATTTTTCATCTGCGGGTTTTCCAATACAATTTTCCTGTAAGTTTGTCCCCCGGAGTTAGAGACCACCTGAGAAATATAATCTATCCCCATTTTCTCCCATATCTGATGTTTAGTGAGCTTAGCTAATTCCTTATAGAATCTATTATACCGGATATGGGTTTTAGACAGCAACCCAGTCAGCCCCAGACTCCGCCTGATTTCTCCCCAAAGCCTCATTAACAGTTGAACCTTAGGGCAATGGGACGGAACCGCGGGATAACCCATTTCCATATAGGATAAAGCCGTATATCTGCTCTCCGGGCAAATTAGTAAGCCCCTAGAAGGGTCTGTAATGTGGTCACATCCCAGCCTGCAAAATGCTGCAGCTGAGCCGCGAAGTAATACGTTTGGGGGTGTGGGACAGCCATCCCACCCTGGTCCTTGGGAAATTGTAAAGTGGTGAGTTTTATGCATGCAACACCATTTTGCCAGATAAGGGCCCTAAACTGGGACTCCATGCATTGGAACCAAAAATTAGGGATCCAAACAGGGGCATTATGCAAAATGTATAGTAGCTGTGGGGTCCAGATCATCTTGATCAGATTTGTATGTCCGGTTACTGTTAATTATTATTATTATTATTATACAGGATTTATATAGAGCCAGCAGTTTGCGCAGCGCTTTACAAAAATGAAGGCAGACAGTACAGTTACATCACAATTTAGTACAAGAGGAATCAGAGGGCCCTGCTCATTAGAGCTTACAATCTAAGAGGGAGGGTCAATTGATACAAAAGGTAGAAGTTGTGGGGGATGAGCTCATGTAGAAAGAAAGTATTAGGTAGAAACAGGACAGGCTTCTTTAAAGAGAAACGTTTTCAGGGATCGTCTAAAGATGGATAGATTAGGAGACAGTCGGACTGATTGGGGTAGGGAGTTCCAAAGGAAGGGAGAAGCTCTCGATAAATCCTGGAGGCGAGCATGAGAGGAGGTGACAAGGGAGCTAGAGAGCAGAAGGTCTTGGGAGGACCGAAGAGGGCGGCTTGGTTGGTATTTTGAGACTAGGTTAGAGATGTAGCTGGGGGCAGAGTTGTGGATGGCTTTGTAAATTATTGTTAGTACTTTGAATTTTATACGTTGGGTGAGTGGTAGCCAGTGGAGATATTGGCAGAGAGGGGCAGAGGACACTGAGCGGTTGGCAAGGTAGATAAGTCTCGCAGCAGCACTCATTATTGACTGAAGGGGGGATAATGTATGCAAAGGTAATCCAATGAGGAGAGAGTTGCAGTAGTTGAGGCGAGAGATAACCAGAGAGTGAATTAGAAGTTTGGTGGTGTCATTGGTTAAAAAGGGGCGTATTCTAGCGATGTTGCGTAGGCTGAGGCGGCATGATTTGGACAGGGATTGGATGTGGTCTTGAAAAGACAGTTTAGAGTCTAGGGTTACCCCTAGCACCCTGGCATGTGGGGACGCATTAGTTGTGCCATTGATCTTAACAGAGAAGTCAGGGGAAGGGGCACGTGGGGGAGGAAATATCATGAGCTCAGTTTTAGATAGATTCAGTTTGAGGAAGTGCTGATATGTCTGTTAGTAAGGCAGTGATCTGTGAGGAGACTGATGGGGTGAGTTGAGGGGTAGAGAGATAGATTTGGGTATCATCGGCATATAAATGATAGCGGAAGCCATGGGAGGTAATCAGCTGACCCAGGGAGGACGTGTAGATCGAGAATAGTAGGGGTCCAAGGATTGAACCTTGGGGGACCCCAACGGTGAGAGGAGTTGGAGAGGAAGAAGTGGAGTTGTAAGTGACACTGAAGGTGCGATGAGATAGGTAAGATTCGAACCAACGGAGAGCACATCCATGGAGACCAAGCAAATTGAGTTTTTTGAGGAGGAGGGGGTGATCAACTGCATCAAAGGCAGCGGAGAGGTCCAAGAGTAAGAGTATGGAATAATGACCGTTGTTTTTGAGTTTTAGGAGGGCAGTTTCTGTGGAGTGGTGTGGACGAAATCCAGACTGATGGGGATCAAGAAGGTTGTTTTCAGTGAGGTGGTGACTCAGTCGGTTGTAAACTAAACATTCAAGGATTTTGGAGGCAAAAGGGAGTAAGGAGATAGGTCTTAGGTTGTTAAGATTGGTGGGGTCCAGTGTGGCCTTTTTTGGTATGGGAGTGACTAGTGCATGTTTTAGAGGGTTGGGGAAGATGCCAGTGGAGAGGGAGAGGTTGAGATATGAGTTAAAAAGTGTAGGATAGAGTCAGAGGGTGACTGTAGTAGTTGAGAAGGAACAGGGTCTAGGGTACAGAAGGTTAGGTGGGCGTTAGAGAGAAGTTTAGTGACTTCCTCTATAGTAGCTGGGTTAAATGAGAGTATTGATTGTGCAGGAGAACAAAGAGTATGAGGGGGGTGAGAAATCTGTAGAGAGGAGATCTTGGGACGAATCGTATCAATCTTATTTTTAAAGTGATGAGCAATCTCCTGGGCAGTGAGCAAGTTGGTGGGTGGAGGTAACGGAGGAGGAAGTAGAGCGTTAAAGGTAGAAAAGAGTTGACGGAGGCTTCGTGAGAGGTTGTTGATAAGAGTGATAAAGTAGGTCTGTTTGGCAGTGTGGAGGCAGGAATGGTATTGTTGGAGGGCAGATTTATATTGGCTGAAATCTTGCTGTGACTTAACGGGTCCTCTAACGAGTAGTGAAATTTTTATTCTAACTATGCTAAGCAGGGTTCTAGAGGAGAGATGTCTAAAGAGTGGGGGGAGTATGAGAAACAAGAGGACGTGTTAGTTATGAGAGTAAA
>BLSH010365633.1:349035-368318 GCA_018402905.1 Glandirana rugosa
TTGTTAATGGATAAAATTCTGTTGTCTAGTACACCACAAAATACTCTGAAAACATCTACTTTACTCCTACGAGGTACTGTCCCACATACTGTGTACCCGACAATATGGAAAAATCTAACTCGTTATTAACTCCGAAAAGAGGTCAACCATACAAGGAAATTAAAATACGATGATAGGTACCATAACTTTCATTTTGAAAAATATGACGTATAAAACTGGATATACGGAAACTAACCTATCCAATACGATTAAAGACTGACATATTAAACCGATATTATTTCAGTGTACTTTCTACTGCCTAAATTCTCAGAGTGCTGGTGTCTGCTCTGTATCCCATAAGAAGCCATTTACATTTCTGTGGTTCTCCACTTGGAAACCACATGTTATTTTTTTTAATCAACAAAAGAAGTTTATTTGAGCAAAGAAGCAGTAGGCTTTACAATTATAGCCAAATTATACAGTCAGAAATTAGCATAACCTATCCAATCAAAGGCATATAGGTCAAAATATGCAGTATAAAAAGTTTTACTTTCAATACCATGGATAGTAGCATAAAATTAAAGGAACATACCAACTGGAGAAAAGCCTCAATTATTGCTCAATCTAAAAAGGTATAACAGCCCATGTGTCATACACCCTGTCATGGAGCATCCTCATTTCATCTACAAAAGTCTCATAAAACACCACATGATCTGTTGTCTTAAAATAGGTAATTGTTGACTAGCCGATGAGTAATCTATCCAGGCCCATCTGAGCCACATCCGGAGTGTTCAACCAGTGTTGCCAAATCTTCAGGAATTTCACTGGGGAATTTCTATGATAATATGTATTTTTTTCCCTCACTAGAATATTATTTACCGCCTGAATCCACTGCACAGTCGTCGTTGGATGTATAGACATCCAAAGTCTAGCTATCAGCTTCTTTGCTAGATATAGTAGTCTTGTAAGAGCAATAAATATCATAGGGGAGTACTGTTCCTCGACTAGACTACCCAATAAGCACGTCAGTGGATCCACGGGTAAATTAACCTGATATATCCTATTTATTGTTGCTATGACTCTGTTCCAATACCTCACCAACTTGGGGCACCTCCACAACATGTGTATAAAATTTCCCGTCTGAGCTTGGCACTTAGGACATATGGCAGAATACCTCCTATCTCATTTATGCAACTGTACTGGAGTACGGTATACCCGATGTAGGAGAAAAAGATGTGACAATTTTTGAGTCGCAGATACCGACACCAGAGGTCCAGTCTCCAGAATCTGCATCCATTGTTCACCATCTATGGGGCCGACACCTTCCTCCCATTTTTCTCGACAAAGCAAAACGTCAGCCACCTGTATATAGGTTAAAAGGTGTGCATATATCCGAGAAATAATACCTTTTTTTCATTTGCAATCAATATAGATTCCAGAAACGAGGAGTCTTCCAATTGCGAGGTGGAACATCTGCCTTGACACCGAATAGCATGGTGTAGGCTAAGATATTGGTAAAAATGATTTTTCATCTGCGGGTTTTCCAATACAATTTTCCGGTAAGTTTGTACCCTGGAGTTAGAGACCACCTGAGAAATATAATCTATCTCCATTTTCTCCCATATCTGATGTTTAGTGAGCTTAGCTAATTCCTTATAGAATCTATTATACCAGATAGGGGTTTTAGACAGGAACCCAGTCAGCCCCAGACTCTGCCTGATTTCTCCACAAAGCCTCATTAACAGTTGAACCGTAGGGCAATGGGACGGAACCGCGGGATAACCCATTTCCATATAGGACAAAGCCGTATATCTGCTCTCTGGGCAAATTAGTAAGCCCCTAGAAGGGTCTGTTACTGTGGTCAGATCCCAGCCTGCAAAATGCTGCAGCTGAGCTATGAAGTAATACATTTGGGGGTGTGGGACAGCCATCCCACCCTGGTCCTTGGGAAATTGTAAAATTGCGCAAAAATTTTTCAAATGCGTTTTTTTTATTAAAGAAACTGTTTCATGAATTAAAAAGAAAAAGTAAAGTTAGCCTGATTTTTTTGTATAATGTGAAAGATAATGTTACCCTGAGTAAATAGATACCTAACATGTCATGCTTTAAAATTGCGCACACTTGTGGAATGGCACCAAACTTCAGTACTTAAGAATCTCCATAAACAACGCTTTAAAATTTTTTAGAGGTAACATGTAGAGTTACAGAGGAGGTCTAATGCTAGAATTATTGCTCTCACTCTAACATTTGCGGCGTATGTAACCTGTGTGTATCTGGCTCTGATACTAGCCAGTGCCTCTCCAGCCACTGACCTCCCTGCTTGGGACTGGAGAAGCCCTGCATCCCCAAATGCATTCCCAGCAGAGAAAATGCTCAATGTATTGTAAAGCTAAGGACAGTAATAAAGATTGGTAACAGTTTTTTTTTTTTTATATTTTATTATACAGTATCCTTTCATGTGACAAAACTGAAGAAATGACACTTTGCTACAATGTAAAGTTGTGAGTGTACAGCTTGTATAACAGTGTAAATTTGCTGTCCCCTCAAAATAACTCAAGACACAGCCATTAATGTCGAAACTGCTGGCAACAAAAGTAAGTAAACCTTTAAGTGAAAATGTCCAAATTGGGCCCAAAGTGTCAATATTTTGTGTGGCCACCATTATTTTTCAGCACTGCCTTAACCCTCTTGGCCATGGAGTTCACCAGAGCTTCACAGGTTGCCACTGGAGTTCTCTTCCACTCCTCCATGATGACATCACGGAGCTGGTGGATGTTAGAGACCTTACGCTCCTCCACCTTCCGTTTGAGGATGCCCCAATAGGGTTTAGGTCTGGAGACATGCTTGGCCAGTCCATCACCTTTACCTTCAGCTTCTTTAGCAAGGCAGTGGTCATCTTGGAGGTGTGTTTGGGGTGGTTATCATGTTGGAATACTGCCCTGCAGCCCAGTCTCTGAAAGGAGGGGATCATGCTCTGCTTCAGTATGTCACAGTACATGTTGGCATTCATGGTTCCCTCAATGAACTGTAGCCCCTCAGTGCCAGCAGCACTCATGCAGCCCCTGATCATGACACTCCCACCACCATGCTTGACTGTAGACAAGACACACTTGTCTTTGTACTCCTCCCCTGGTTGCCGCCACACACGCTTGACACCATCTGAACCAAATAAAATGTATCCTGGTCTCATCAGACCACAGGACATGGTTCCAGTTTGTCATGTCCTTAGTCTGCTTTTCTTCAGTAAACTGTTTGCGGGCTTTCTTGTGCATCATCTTTAGAAGAGGCTTCCTTCTAGGACGACAGCCATGCAGACCAATTTGATGCGGTGTGCGGCGTATGGTCTGAGCACTGACAGGCTGCCCACCTCTTCAACCTCTACAGCAATGCTGGCAGCACTCATACGTCTATTTCCCAAAGGCAGCCTCTGGATATGATGCTGAGCACATGCACTCAACTCCTTTAATCGACCATGGCGAGGGCCTGTTCTGAGGGGAACCTTTCATGTTAAACCGCTGTATGGTCTTGGCCACCGTGTTGCAGCTCAGCTTCAGGGTCTTGGCAATCTTCTTATAGCCTAAGCCATCTTTATTTAGGGCAACAATTCTTTTTTTCAGAGCCTCAGAGAGTTCTTTGCCATGAGGTGCCATGATAAACTTCCAGTGACCAGTATGAGAGAGTAATAACACCAAATTAACCACACCTGCTCCCCATTCACACCTGAGACCTTGTAACACTAACAACTTACATAACACCGGGGAGGGAAAATGTCTAATTTGGCCCAATTTGGATATTTTCACTTAGGGGTGTACTCATTTTTGTTGCCAACGATTTAGACATTATTGGCTGTGTATTGAGTTATTTTGAGGGGACAGCAAATTTACACTGTTATACAAGCTGTACACTCACTACTTTACATTGTAGCAAAGTGTAAGTTCTTCAGTATTGTCACATAAAAAGATATAATAAAATATTTACAAAATGTGAGGGGTGTACTCACTTTTGTGAGATACTGTAAATGTAGCATTTTGTCTGATGTTTCGAAGTGCTTTTTAACCCTAGATATGAGGTCAGATCTGACCCCCCCCCACCTCCCCTCTTGCCATGCCCAATCCCACAGCAGCTATGGAGGAGACAGCTGGTTCATAAATGCATCTTTTCTGGGCTGTTAACACCTTCCCGAGGCAAGCAATGGCAAGAGGAATGACGAGGGAGGGGGTACATGTCAGCCTCTGTTATCCTTTTGCCGTTGCTTGTCTCAGTAAAGTGCTCACAGCCAAGACAAGTTGCAATTTTGAATCAGCCGTCATATCTGTTGTCTGTCAGATCAGCTATGGCAGGAAGAAAGGGGGGCAGGTCAGTTCACATAACTACATGTAGAACGTACATAACAACATGGGACACCACATGTACTTTGACCTGTAGGGGACGGAGAGGCATATATATTCTTACTTGAACCTTGGTGTTCTTTATGTATTTCTTCCAGATCTGTGCAGTAATGCAGTGTGAATCATCTCCCCTGTGCAAGAGCTTCCTGTAATAAAGACCAGTCATTGCTGCTCTCTCTAATTTCAAGGTGAATGGTCTTGTATCCGCCCCCCTCCTGTAGTTTTCTGCAGGCAACCTGTGGTAAGTTGGGCCTGCTGGGCCCTCCCACAGCTCTGCACAGGTTATGAAAAGCATCATGATGAGATTGTATGCTCTAACGAGCAGGGCCCTCTGATTCCTACTGTATTTAAGTGTATTGTATTTGTACTGTCTACCCTCAAGTTGTAAAGCGCTGCGTAAATTGTTGCCGCTCTATAAATCCTGTATAATAATAATAATAATTTTACAAGGTAATATCTAGGTTTGAATAGGCATTTGGAGCGCACAAGGTGGATTCTTTGTGGCTATTGAGGAATATATTTAAATACATGATTTGGAAAGGCACACACCTGTCTATATAAGGTCCCACAGTTAACAGTGCATGTCAGAGCACAAACCAAGCCATGAAGTCCAAGGAATTGTCTGTAGACCTCTGAGACAGGATTGTATTGAGGCACAGATCTGGGGAAAGGTACAGAAAAATGAGCACAGTGACCTCCATCATCCCTAAATGGAAGAAGTTTGGAACTACTAGGACTCTTCCTAGAGTGGGCCGCTCAGCCAAACTGAGCGATCAGGGGAGAAGGGCCTTAGTCAGGGAGGTGACCAAGAACCCGGTGGTCACTCTGACAGAGCTCCAGCGTTTCTCTGTGGAGAGAGGATTACCTTCCAGAAAAACAACCATCTCTGCAGCACTCCACCAATCAGGTAGAGTAGCCAGACAGAAGCCATTCGTCAGTAAAAGGCACATGACAGCCTGCCAGGAGTTTCCTAAAAGGCACCTGAAGGACTCTTAAAACTCTCTGGTCTGATGAAACAAAGATTGAACTCGGCCTGAATGGCAAGTGTCACGTCAGGAGGAAACCAGGCACCGCTCATCACCTGGCCAATACCATCCCTACGGTGAAGCATGGTGGTGGCAGCATCATGCTGTGGGGATGTTTTTCAGCTGCAGGAACTGGGAGACTAGTCAGGATCAAGGGAAAGATGAATGCAGCAATGTACAGATACATCTTTGATGAAAACCTGCTTCAGAGCACTCTGGACCTCAGACTGGGGCAAAGGTTCATCTTCCAACAGGACAACGACCCTAAGCATACAGCCAAGATAACAAAGGAGTGACTACAGGATAACTCTGTGAATGTCCTTGAGTGGACAGCCAGAGTCCAATTGAACATCTTTGGAGAGATCTGAAATTGGCCGTGCACCAACATTTCCCATTCAACCTGATGGATCTTGAGAGGTCCTGCAAAGAAGAATGGGAGAAACTGCCTAAAAATAGGTGTGCTAAGCTTTGTAGCATCATACTCAAAATGACCCGAGGCTGTAATTGTTGCCAAAGGTGCTTCAACAAAGTATTGAGCAAAGACTGTGAATACTGATGTACATGTAATTTTTTTGTTTTTTATTTTTAATAAATGTGCAAAGACTTCAAACAAACTTCTTTCACATTGTCATTATGGGGTATTGTTTGTAGAATATTGAGGAAAATAATTAATTTAATCCATTTTGGAGTAAGACCGATTGTGACATAACAAAATGTGTAAAAAGTGAAGTGCTGTGAAAACTTTCTGGATGCACTGTATCTTTACAGCTCCTAAAAAATGTTTGTTTTAGATTAGAGTTACACTTTAATGCTAAAAAATCACAATGATGTGTGTAACCATAGCAACCAGTCAAAAAAATCAACTCCATTACTCCAACTATTCTAAACAAGCTAGTTGTTATGGTTACTAGTACATCAGTGCTCTTTGCACCATGCTATTAAATAAAGCTTATAGTCTGCCAGGACGTAACCTGGATCCACGTATTTATCGCCAGAGGTCATTGTAGCTCACAAATTGCTGTGATATGCTATTTTCATTTGTCTTAGTAATCGCCCACTTCTTTTTACGCACATTTTCCTCAGGTAATTTCTTCAAAGCAAGACAAAGAGTCCTTTTTTTGCGCTTGAGTTATGCAGAGAGCTTTTAATTTAGTTTTAATTATGTGGAA
Organism: Glandirana rugosa; assembly: GCA_018402905.1. NCBI lineage: Eukaryota > Metazoa > Chordata > Amphibia > Anura > Ranidae > Glandirana > Glandirana rugosa. The sequence goes on from BLSH010365633.1 coordinate 355,597, forward strand.
GGATTCTTCATTTGTCTCAATGTATCCATTTTTACACCAATCCTCTAAAGGCTTTCACTAAAACGACATTAATACCACTTTGTGCCAGGTTTGTTAATGTTGGATAGTTCTCATCCTAACATTGTCTCTTGGCATCATTTAAATAATTAAGTCAATGCTAGAACAGCCTATGCAGTTTGAAAATAAATGGAACTTCCCAGATACTTTTCTGTTTTAATGTATTTATTGGTTTTACACCTCAGTGTGGAAAATCCAAATCAAGCAGGTAAATTGCCCACTCAGGGGCTAAGAAATGGTCAGGTATAGAAAAATCCATAAGAGTTACGAACATGGCAGCCATAGATGAGCAATTCTATACTATTGAAATAGTATCAATGAGTAATAAATGCTAGAGAAAAAAAAGGCAATTTTTTACAACCTATTCACATCCCAACTTTTCAAATATGTTGTGACTAGTTTAAAAACATTACTACATCTTTTGTAGAAACTCATTTCTGGTTTTAATTCTGAAAGCAAAGCTCATCACACAATTTTTGACATTGTGCTTGCCATGATAGGGAGGTGTAATACCTCACAAGGCTCCACATGGGATGGGAAAAGGGTCATTGTGCACCAACCTGTCCATCAAGTAGGTTCTATTTATTGGCCAGCAACAGGCCTATGACAAACATAGGTTTGATGGATCTTTTGGTGGGCTTCAGGCTTGCACATGTCACTGTCTATTTAGATCCGCCACAACCAGACTTATATGTGACATTGAAGAGATTGGTGGTGATTGCACCCTTCCTTCCCCCTATGGACTATTATACTGTGTTTTTTGTTAGTTGGGTTGGCTATTTAGTGTAGAGTTAGAGGGACAATGTTATTTCATTACTTATTCCATTTTTTGAATACTTTGTAAAGACCATGGTTTATGATGCCCCCCCACTGACACTCACCTTCACCTTGTATAAATTCTGTGCTGAGCAGTATAGGAGCTTGTAAAGGTTAATGGTATGCCCCCCACTCTTCCCCCACTGGACATTGTTCAGAACCAAGCATTGCATCCTGGGTGAAAGGGAAGGAGGTCGCATGACCCCCATATCTGAAGGCTCGTGTTTTCCCATAAGATGTATGAAAGATGAGAATTGGTGGTTGAGGGGGTGCACTCACATGAGAAAAAGGACTTATGATTACTATACTGTTGTCAGAATATCCTAGTTTATAGTGATCCTTTAATCTGTCCATCCAGGAACATGTAACAGGGTAGAATAACACCCCTACCTCCCACCCCTTCCCAATAAAAGGTCTCCTTCTCTTCTGATTTTTTTCCTGATGCTCCATTTAGAAGAGAAATACCCAATACTTGTGGGTATAGTGTGGGTATATAGGTGCAATTTACTTACTCCTGTTCCCCCACTGGACAGTGCTGGTGCCTGGTGATTGGATCACTGTTGTCACAGAATGGGAAGTCCTCAGACCTGTGTAGGTTCCAACATGTTGGTTTTGACCCTTTACTGAATATACAGTCAGCCTCTTGCCACTTATTTCCTGCTGAGCAACTTCTCTCATATCTGGGTTTAAACTGCAGTGAGGTGGAACATGTGTTTGAATTCTTAATGTGTGATTAAGGGATGCCCAATGAGACTTTTTCACTTCATTCAACTCTATGCACCACAATGTGCTGTGGTGGGATGTAATGTAATGTTGCGTAATAATGCAGGACGTCTGCCGAATGCAACATAATCCATCTTAGTGCAGTATTATGGTGTAAACAGGGTACATAGAAAACATAGAAAACTTGTGTTGAGCCTGCATTGTATTTGCAGATGGACACAGCTCAACAGACATGGTGTGAGTGAACTCTTAAACTACTGGACAACTTTTTATATCTTCACTCTCTGAGGCCAGAAAACCCGGTGAGGGTATTGCTAAGTATTTTTTATTAATTTTATATATTGGACAAAGCAGCAGGAGATGTTGAAACACCATAAGATGAGCAAGAACACCCAAGATTACAAGGTTACTGATGAAGTGGAGTGCAGGAAGATACCCCTAGTCATCATAGGATGTCCCTGTTCAGTGCCCATACGTTTTTCTGCTTGTGAAGAGAGCATTGTAAAGCCTTTTTGTTGTGGTCTCAGTATAGGTTTGCTTGGCAACTGTGCCCTGCCAATCATTGAAGTCCTGCAGTCATCAGTCTGGGAACAAAGTATTTTGCCCTATTGTCTGTATTGTACCCACACAATGCCAGTACTCTGCAGCCATTTTATTGCTACATTTCATCACAAATAGGGGGAGTGGGGGAGCATATTTGGCGTCTCCTATTTTGGGAGGCAAGGCTGATTGTGATCCCCTCTGAGAAGAATACCGGGGCTGAGGTCTCATCTCTCGCTATTTCTTTCTGCAATGGAAAATCTCAGCCATTGTATATTTTTACCAGTTACATTGGTCCAGCTCGTACCAATGTGACTATATATATATATAGCAGCTGGCCTGATGCATTGTGAATACAGAAGGTCAGCTGCTCGGCACTTGCACCTTTCAGAGAATGCACTGCATTTTTGATTAGATGAGGTGGAGAGGCAGGCCAGCGACATCACGTTCTCCACCTTATCCAATCAGAGAATGCTTTGAATTAAATTAGAAAATGCAAATCATTCTCTGAATGGCACCCATGGTGAGCAGCCTACCTTCTGTATTCACAATGTATCAAGCTGGCAGCTGCATCAAGCCGGTATGTACATATTTATATGGTCCAAGCTGAACCAATGTAACAATGTTAAAATATACTGTGCCTGCAATTCTTCTTTCAGTTAACATTCTTTCAAAGGAGCCTGGTGTGGACTTCATTTATTCTCAACCAATGGGGAATACTCTTGGAAATAGGCTTGTACCCAGAGAAGGGAAAAGGAATAAAGGTTGAGAGACGAGATCTGTAGGTTTCCACGCGGAAACCATAGTGGGACCTGTGCTAGAGAACTGCAGGCACCTTGTGGACTGCCTGAGCCGGTAAGAAAAAAGTTAATGCACGCTCCTCTTAGTTTACACTAGGAACAGAGATGGGAACTGTGGCGGGAGACCTTAAGTGTCCCTTGAGTCACCAACAGATGAAAGGCAACTTTACAGATTAATATTCTGATAGACTGATAGTTTTCTACTTGTAAAACACAGTGTGTTTAACAATTTTCATTTCTAGGCACGTATGTAGTCTTCATTTTATGGGAAGTATAAGAAATCATGTTTGAATGCTTTCCTCCAACTGTGACTAAAATCAGAGGTGTGCCTTCATGCATACTATCACAAATAAAACCGCAGCTTTACAGCAGAAATAGATAGATCGGCACGTTAAGCTGTTGCTGCTGGAACTGCGTTTGGCCTTTCAGACTTAGCAGGAATAATGCTCTCCAGTGTAGGAACAGAAGCGTTCAATTATAAACCATTTCAAAATTATGTTTCAAGGGGTATTCTCCCTATCAACTTGATTAACTGCCCTGGTTCTGCATCTCTAACTGTAGTCTCTAATATGGAATGCTTTCCTAGCTTAGGTACCATAGCTTGATTTTTCAATGCCTAAAAACGTTTAAGAAAACAAAGCTTTTGGCAGCTAAAAATGATCTGTCTTTAAGCAAATCTGCAGCTTCTGAGAAAAACATATGATGCAATGCACTGTGAGCCAATTAAGCTCTATTACATTTCACAGTGCTGTAAATCTTAGATGCCATCAGGCACTGGGAGCTGGCTTCGGGCAAAGAGACAACTCTATAACTGGGTGGCGGTAAAAATAGGCTGTTGATCTGCATTTTTACTGTTCTCCCAACTGCCCACCTAAAATCTAACATGGCAGCCTAATGGGGTTTGTACACATGCCACTACTGTAATGCTTTGCAGGCACGGCACAGTTAACTTGACATGTCATGTTTGACAGGTGGCAGTGCCTGTTACACCTGCCCAATGCATTCAATAACCAACTCGAGGTTGTAGCACCATGTTATTTCAGTGAAAAAAATCTCCTTTCAGCTGGAAAAAACAGCCAAAAAACAGGCATTCAGGAGACAGCATTTTCACGTAATGAACACCTTACCCATGCACCCAGTACTGGGGTGCTCAGCTTATGACAACACCATGTTAGCTTAATTACAAGAAATGGCCAGCACATTGCCCATGTATCTCATAATTATATTAGAGTCAAAATGCAAGTGTTGTCAGATAAAAAAGATAAAAAGGCACCAATTGTGTTGGGTGCTATGTGCCTTCTACCTTTTTTCTGGGGCCACTTTTGCATTTGGCCTCAGTAAATGTTTGAAGTACATGGGTAGTGTGTTGGCTATTTTTTGTAATTGAGATTTTTATTGTTGTCTGTTTCTCTGCTGTGGAGATTCACTTTCTATATTAGTACTGAAGTGTTAAAAGGGACAGAAAAAATGAGCAATTCATAGTTTTATAGTTCTCTCTGGAAGAGGAGGCAAGGGGAAATCTTATGGAGGACACTTAATTTGGTAACAGCTGTCTAAGAGGGGATTCCCCCCCAGTTTGGAGAGATTTACTTTTTACTTTCTGTTGTGTCTCTGGGACAGGAAGTAAGGAGAAATCTACAAATCTCTCTTCTACCTAATAAGGGTTTTTACTAGTACTTGTATTCGTCCAAACGTTCTGATGTCTGAAATCAATGCCTTATTCATGCGGTGCAGTACAATTTGAGCCCATACAAAATGAATGGGTTCAAATTGCAAAGCAAAGAATTGCATATGATTTGAACTCAAATATGGTGTGATTCCTATCTGAATCACACGTGGTTTCCCGCACCGATCCTATGTGAACTCATCCTAGTGACTTTAGAGCACACAAAACAAAATAGGTATTGGTAATTGGTACCGCAAGTACCTGATAAAAAGTATTAGTACCTGTACTCCTTTCTAAAAAAAAATGGTATTGGTGTTTTAGCCAATTCCTACCATATCCAAAACAAAAAAATATTTCTTGTTGTACTTTAAAGTTGAAATTAGGAAATATACAAACTTTACCCTTGCAGTTGGCCTCCCCCATACTTTAAGAGTTAAACATTAATTTAGTCTAGGGATGTCCATTTAGTCTAGAGTAGGTTATATTATTTTCCCCATCCCCCTGCTCCAGCACTGTCCTCTTCTGCCAGGCTGTGGGTAAACCCTCTGCATCATCATGTACAGTGAATGGCTAATAACCATGCATTGTACATGAAGATGTAAGCTTGTAACCAGAGCCCAAAGTGCTTTAGAGAGGACGCTGTGTAGGACCAGTCGCATGGATGGAGAGAGCCTGCTGGAGTGATGTAAGTATTATACCTCTTTATTTATTTCTGCACCCCTAGACTAAATGACCATTTACCCTATTGCAGTGCGAGGTGGGGGGGGGCACTGCAAGAGGAAATTTTGGATAATTTCAGGAGCTTTAACGGTTTCTTCTTACTTTGCTAGGACATAATCAGTTAATTTGAATATATTACAAACCTAGGAGTAGTATGTATTGCATACTATTATTCAAGTTAAATTTTTTTATATCTTCAAGCCTTTTTTATATCAAACCATGGAACAGAGATGACCTCTTGTTTTTATGTGTGCTGTTGTTTTCTGTGAATATCATTAAATGTGGTGGTTCACTTCAGATGCCCATAGTTCTGATTGGACACTATGGGCTTTCCCATTGCCTTTTGCTTTACTGAATAAGCCTCACAGTGCACAGTCAAAGTGCCATACAGAACATCATAATCAGCCAAGTATAATACATCTCATTAAACTGACATGTACATTATATATATATCAAAGGAATGTATTTTAGAATGATTGGTTGCACTTAGAACCATCTGCTCAGCTAAACGAGAAGGATTTTGCCCTGAACAGATATTTTGTGTGTCTTGCCAGTTCATTTTCGAAGGTCAAGGTCTGTAGAATGTGTGAAAGCTCTGAGCAATCTAGCACATTAGAAGAATTATATCCGATGACCTACTGAAGGAGATCTGAGATTTAGAGGATAAATCCCACTTCATAAATATCCTGGAGGAGAGATATGACTCTTCCAGCTCCTCTAATTAACTCTAACAGACTGAAGGTACCAAAATTCACACATATTGGATCACTTAAATGACAAAATGTATGAAAGAGAAACACTTGTATGTGCTGCCTCCAACATTGTGACCTCAGGACAGATGTTATATAATAAAATGAGATCATTATGTAATCAGCTGTTCCTGTGGTGGCTATTGATTTAGTATGTCATCTCATATTAACTTAAATGTTTTTTGTTAGTTTTGGGAGGGTTATAACAACTATCAAGTTTTACTTTTCTCTGTGTTGCCATTAGGGACATTTCCCTCTTCTCTACCTAGTGACAGCCCATCACACTATGACACATAGAGACATGAAGTTGGAGAAAATCTCTACATAATTAAAAGTTGCTAACCTTTCCCCACTCTAGTGAAAATGTTGAGACACATATACTTCGGCTCAGGGCTTTTTTCCTCAGAAAATAGGTGCCGGAACTCATCCACAACCCCCCCAAAATCCCCCTCGATCCCCACATACACCCTCTCGACCCCATCAAATACTGGATGTGGTCAAATTTCACTAACAGTGGGAGGCTCTTAAAGGGGCATTAAATAACAGGAGTGGATTACGAACAGAGTACCGAGTTCAGGAGTGTGCTACGTGCAGAGTTGGGGGGTGTTCAGCATACAGAGCACAGAGTTCAGGTATGCACTAAACACAGAGTGCAGAGTTAGGCCTTCTTCCACAGCTGTTTACCTCTGCATCCCCCATGACAGTCTACAGCTCTCTGCTCACAGAGCTGTGAAAACCGAGTGATTGGCTATGTTCGGTTTTCAGTGCAGAGGCGCCGGGGAACAGACCATGTCAGGACCACAAACATATATACCACCAAATGACCAAGATGGGGAAGGGAGTACCGCTAAGCCCCCACCCACCGCTTAGCGGTACTCCCCACCCAATCTTGGTCATTCAGTAGTATATATATTTGTGGTCCTGACATGGCTCATTTGGCTCTGAGGAAGGGGTTCGCACCTCGAAACGTGTCAGCCAGTCAGTGTGAATCATCATCTCAGCGGCAGTTGCTACTATGAGCGTGTAGCATTGTGCCATGTTTTTTATGTCTTGTTTACAAGTTCTCTTGTATGTTTTTATCTTTTTAATAAAACCACATCTGAGGATAATGCGCTAGGCCGGTGCGCCACTGTTTTCTTGTGTTTTTGCAACAGCGTTGGGATCTCCCCAGTTCCACAGGGGCAACAAGGCGGCACATTATCCGGGGCCAAGCTATCACTTTGCTTATAGAAATTGGAGAAATTGCTACTTCAAGCGCAGGAAAGGATTTAAATGCTGATTATCTGCTTAAAAAATGCCTGTATATAAAGCATAGAGGTTTGCTTTAGAGGTTGGTTTTCAAGCTTTCATAGTGCTTCTTTGGCTTCTGAAGCCAGCAGAGTGCTATTATTCTAAATTAAAGCTCAGAGTAAGATTAAAAGCTGGGAAGATACCCTGGTATTGTGACTTGACTTTCCTGATCTGAATACTTGTTGTAGGTCAGTAATTAAGAAAATATTGTAGATAGAGGGCTGCCTAAGCCAGGCAAATAACATTACCAGAATGAGCTCAGCAATGGCAGCCTCTATATTTCTCTAAAGAAAGATTGGCTTCAAGGGACATATTTGTAAAAAACATTTGCATAGCTGTTGGTGCATCAAAATTAGGGAAATGGGGAAGATATTGTGTTATGACCCCAATATGGTGCTGACCATCATAGGAAACAGATATGCCCCTCAGCTCCATCTAGAAACCATAATTTGGCATTTTTCAAATTCACACATTCAATCTGCAGAGAATATAACGTAAGAGCATTTGATTTTGCCCAATTTGCAAAGAAACAAAAATGCATGCAGTTTCAAAGGCAAATGTTTTATAAGTTCAGCCCTAAGTCTCCTTTGTTTTTCTAACAATGTGAAATGGAAACATATTCGTCAGTGAATGTTATTATATCCTCATCTAAGTAAATCAGCGTGCAATTTATGGTCAGCTTTGAAGAAGACATTTTGTGGACTTTCAACAACCCACCTCTGCTTCCTTCTCTGACACAAACACAGACACACGCTGTGCTTCTTTACACAAAGAGCATGCTGTCATTATCGCAATGTTGATTCATTGTAAAACAGTCACAGTTGAGCAAGTTTATATTTATACAGAGCTCATGCAATTACATTAATTATTTCCTTTTGTAAATTGGCATGTTCTGATATTGTTTTTCTTTTTTCACTCTTCTCAGATTATTCTTGTCAGCTCCTCAGTCTCTGAACAATGCCTTTTCACAAGCAGCGATGAGGGGACAACCTTTCAAAAACACTTGATTACCTTCTCTGTGGAGACCCTCATCTTTCATCCAAAGGAGGAGGACAAGCTGCTTGCATACACGAAAGATGCCAAGGTAATGGCTTGTGTATTTTTATTTCATTTAAAGGGTAACTAAACTCAAGAACAAAAATGTAATTTATTGTAGCTTACCAGTCCTTCAATGTGTTGGCGGTATTGCTTTCCAATCTCCAGGATAAGAACATTTTTAGCAAATACAGAAAACACCTGCTGATCTTGGCATGCAGAGCCCTTGGCATTTCCTGTGACCTGAACTAAAAGAACAAACAATGTTTTTTTTTTCTTTCTGTAAACTATTAACCTCTCCATCTTCAATTTAATTGAGTTTGACAAAGGCAGATGTTTATGATGGGAGACAACCATGGTTCCCTCCATAGATAAGGTGGAGGAGTGAATGTAGATACCCAGGCATGGGAAGTGTTATTTGCAGACCTATAGGTAAAAATAAAGGAAAAAAGAAAGAAAATGACGTTAACCACCTTATATGAATTGTAGTAAGCTGCAATATATTACTAATATTTTTAAGGTCTAGATCAGGGTTCTCCAAACTTTTGAAACAAAGGGCCAGTTTACTGCCCTTCAAACTTTAGGGGAGTCAGACACTGGCCAGTGGAAGTAGAAAGTGCATTGGTGAAAATAAACAATGTCATAGGCTTCGTGGTCAGTGGGGGTGAAAAAAAATCTTTGGTATTAGTGGGAGAAACAGTGTCCCATCACTGATGTTAGTGGGAGGAATAGTACCCCTCTGTTGGAGTCAGTGGGAGGGAGGGTGAGCCCATCTCTGGTGTCAGTGGGAGGAATTGTACCCCATTGTTGGTGTCAGTTGGAAGAATAGTGCCTCATATCAGTGAAAAGAATAGTTCCCCAAGGGCTAGATAAAGGCAAGCAATGGGCCACATCTGGCCCATGGGGGGCAGTTTGGACGCCCCTGACCTAGATATTAGAATTTTTCCTGTGTTATGGTCTCCAAATTCCTGGGACTAGCATGGGAAAAAGTGTGAGAAAGAGTCTGCAAAATTGCTTTAAATAAAAGTATGACAATTGTTGGGGTGCAATTACCCATTGCATCCTTAATCAGCAAAGAAAACTGCTGCCACTGGGTATATTTTGGGTACTAAACTGGATGTATTCAAAGAGCACAATGTAACAGATTTATAATATACCCTAAAGCAGCCTTTTTTCAACCAGGATGCCTTTGGGTTTCTTCTGGGGTACCTTGGCAAAATGCCTAAAAATTGCCCAAAAATTGTGTACAAGCCAGTGGATGGATCAAGCCTGCCTGTTAGTTACACAAAGGCACAAGTTTTCATTGTGCACCATTACAACCTTCTAGCTGTCAGCGTCCTAAGGAGGACATTGGACACCTGCATAGAATCCCTGTTTGCCCCTCTCAGTCAAACCTGGGGTCACATTAGCTGAGTGAAGGAAAGGAACTTTGGGAGAAGAGAAACTTTGGAATACTAGTCTGTACCAGTGTGCAAAGGTGTGTTTTCTTTGGGAGAATAAATCACCTCTAATGTTGGGTGTCTAACATTTGTGGATGTTGCCACATTATGTAAAACTATTCGTTTTTTACATTTTAGAATGGGGTTCCTCCAGATTGCTCATAAGGGTGCCTTGACTGAAAAAAGGTCGAGAAATACTGCCCTAGAAAAATACACACTTCGTGGAACAGGAAGTTGTACCATGGGTATTTTTGTCCTCTTCTGTCACATTTTTGGGAAAGAATGGGAAGGTATGTCACAAAGACATAGTTCAATGTAATTCCACCTGCATTGGGATGGATCATTTGATACTAGATGAATAAAGCAAGAGAGCTATCAAATAATAGGTAATTCCTTTAATGCCATAGTCGTGCGCACATAGGATGGCAGGTGTGCCTGTGCACACCCTAATCACCCTGTACTGTGCCGATTCTCCCTGCTGCCTGGCTGCAGAGAAAGGGACTGTGGAATCTCTGTCCTCAGTCTCTTGCTCTGTCTCAACAGTGAGACATCAGGGTTTTGTTTAGACCCCTGATATTTCATCAAAGCCCTCCAGCAGGGCTCCTAAAATAAATTGTAAAAAAAAGAATAAAATACAATACCATAAAAAAAATGTAAAAAACAAATAAAATAAACTACTGACGCCTAGCTCTGCCCTACTGACACCATCCTCTGCCCTTCTGACATATATACACACACACTCGCGTTTGCTTGTGCTTTCTAGTGCGCAGCGGAATGCAATAGGCTGTGCACACCTATGTTTATTGTACAATAGATAGTATTATGGAGGAAAGCACATACACAGCGCCAAGGACAGTGCTGATATCGCAAAGCACATAAACAAGGCCAGATTTCTGGATAACAAGCATAGGCCATGGCCAAGGAAGGTAAAGTCTTTAGAGGATGCCACCCAGCTCCCACCATATTATGCTGTTCATAGTCAGCTATACATTGTTATGTAAAATAAAATATTCCGGCTTTCATACTGCCAACCAGGTGCCATTTGGAGTTGTTGCTGCTGCTTCAGTATTGCTTGTACATTGGAAGCATAGCTGTGCTGTACTGTGGCTTTACAGGGTTTGTATAACTAGAACCTAAAACCTAGTTTTAGCCCCTTCTCTGTAGATCTGTTCCTCTTTCCTGGTTGTATCAGTATGTGCAAAGCCGTTTCAGGTTGTGTCAGCCTGGTTCCGATTCTGTCTGTGCAAACATGTTTTGGATTCTGTTTATGTTATTTTTGTACTATCAAAGTAGTTTTAAGTGAGGATCTTTCAATTTGACATTGATTTCACCTCTGTCTAAATCATCCGGATCTTGAAGTGACACTAAGGATTGTCAAAGACATAGCAAGGAAGTTGTATCTTCAAAGTACACTGAGCAGTTATTCTGCAACGCAACTGCTGCTTAAACGGGCACAAATTCTTCAGCATGGCACATATCGTGTAGTCAGGTGAAAGGCCCTCCACTGCCAGAACTGGCATGCAGGCTGCCATTCAGGAGCCTAATAGCGCTCAGCTTGTCTGGAAGACCCAGCCACTGTGGGGAGCACCTCCCCAATTGCAACCAGAGTGTTACCAGAGCTATCTTGGACTTCACTAGAAGGAATACTGTTGATGAGGATAAATGTAAGTATGTGTTCTGAACTGTTTTACTGAAGTAGTGATTTTCTCTCAGACTCCCTGTTGTTATAGACTTGTACACTATATTGCCAAAAGTATTGGAACGCCTGCCTTTACACATACATTAACTCTAATGGCATCCCAGTCTTAGTCCATATGATTCAATATTAAGTTGGCCCACCCTTTGCAGCTATAACAGCTTCAACTCTTCTGAGAAGGCTGTCCACAAGGTTTAGGAGTGTGTCTATGGTAATGTTTGACCATTCTTCCAGAAGCACATTTGTGTGGTCAGGCACTGATGTGGATGAGAAGGCCTGGCCTCGCAGTCTCTGCTCAAATTCATCCGAAAGGTGTTCTATCAGATTGAGGTCAGGACTCTTTGCAGGCCAGTCAAGTTCCTCCACCTCAAACTCACTCATCCATGTCTTTATGGACTTTGCTTTGTGCACTGGTGTGCAGTCATTTTGGAACAGGAAGGGGCCATACCCAAACTGTTCCTACAAAGTTGGGAGCATGAAATTGTCCAAAATGTCTTGGTATGCTGACACCTTAAGAGTTCCCTTCACTGGAACTAAGGGGCCAAGCCCAACCCATGAGAAACAACCTCACACCATAATCCCCACTCCACCAAATGATTTGGACCAGTGCATACAGTAAGGTCCATAAGGACATGGATGAGCAATTTTGGGGCGGAGGAACTTGACTGGCCTGCACAGAGTCATGACCTCAACCCAATAGAACACCTTTGGGATGAATTAGAGTGGAGACTGTGAGCCAGGCCTTCTCGTCCAACATCAGTGCCTGAACTCACAAATGCGCTTCTGGAAGAATGGTCAAACATTCCCATAGATACACTCCTAAACCTTGTGGACAGGTTTCTCAGAAGAGTTGAAGCTGTTATAGCTGCAAAGGGTGGGCCAACTCAATATTGAACCCTATGGACTAAGACTGGGATGCCATTAAAGTTCATGTGTGTGTAAAGGCAGGCGTCCCAATACTTTTAACAATATATTGTATTAAGACTATGCTATCAAGCCACATGTTACCCTAATTCAGTGGTTCTCAACTCCGGTCCTCGGGACCCACCAACAGACCAGATTTTAAGTATTACCTTGGGGAGATGCAGACTAGAACACTGCAATCACTGAGCAGAAAATGATATCACCTGTGATGTATTTCAGTTATCCTGCAAACCTGGCCTGTTGGGGGGTCCTGAGGACCGGAGTTGA
>BLSH010365633.1:384832-395413 GCA_018402905.1 Glandirana rugosa
GACAGCGAAAGGTAATATCTTGAAATTCATTACAGTCTCTATTTTTATATGACTTCTCCTTAAGATCGAATATGGTTCGAAAAACATACAACGGGTTTTGCAATGAAAATCACAACTCGCTTGGGCCTGACATTGCAAGCCCAGGCATGGCTTGAAATCCCACAGGCACCGTGCCTGGGCCTGGGCCTGTAAAGTTTTTAGCAAGCCCAAGCCAGGCCCCAAGACGATAAAATGAGGTGCACAACTCTTCGACGTCCCGTCGGTTAGTTGTTCACAAAGTGACCAAACGGGAATCTTCGGTAGTGTCGGTACGGATGATTACCGTACCGACACTAACCAACCCGAACGATTTTTGAAATGTCCGGGTCCGGGTCCGTGCCACGGACACCCTAAAGTTCGGTACGGACCCGAACGTTACAGTCCGGGTTCGCTCAACACTAAAAGTAACGTTTTGGGCAACATACAAAAAGCTTGGTATAAGCTAGAATTCCTCTTCAGTATATTTTTATCTCTGACATTACTTAAAGTTCTATAATGGAAAGCGACAGGAGGATTTGCCTCCCTTGTTATATTGGATTCAGTCCCAGTTCTGTGTCCACAGTGGTAGTCCTGCTCTCTTCAGAGAAACATTTCAAGCAGTGTTTCAGACCCGCTTGCTGAAGAGTAGAAATTGTTGGCAGTACATCTCACTTCACTCCGATTCTTTGTTCCCATCCCTCAGAACCACCATAGTTTTCATCTGACAGTGAGCTAATTGAGAATATATCAGTTCTGAGTACTTCTATGAATGAACTTTTCCTGCTCCATAATGATGATCTGCTCTGCATTCGGAAAGGAAGCTTTTCTTTGAGAACAGTGGAAACAATAGCTGGTAGGAGACTTTAATTAACCCCCTTGCATTGTGCAGCTTATACTTTCGTCTCAACCATAATGAAATGTTGCATCATAAAAGCGCTTTTCTCTTTGTTCGCAATCTGAATCAAATAAATAATCCAATGCGTTCAAAAAGAGGATTGTTATATAAAGCATTGGCGTGAACTTCATCAGATGGGTCTTGGATTCTATTCATTTTTATATGAAAATACAGTGTAATTGTTATGTCATTGTCTCACGCCAGTTTTAGATATTATAAGCCCACTTTTACTTGTAATTGCACTTTCCCTAAATGATACACATTTGTGCATGTCCCTACTGCAGCCCATCAAAAATGCCAATATGTTTGGTTATTATACTGAAATAAAAAGCACAGGGCTGCATCCCTTATGTAAATAACAGTGGACCCCACTCTGTATACAATCAGTATTGAAATAGCCACTTGTAGTCTCCACTAGAAGCCCGGTGGCTGGTTGACACTGCAGGAGAGCAATAGGGAAACAGGACCACAGCATCATAACCCTATTATAGTGCCTGAACAATTACCTTTATGGCAGGATAACCTAGTATTATTTTATTAAAAGCTGCAGATTTAAAACATATTGAAAAATTACTTATAGAATGAAATTAACATATTAAAGCTCATAAAAGAGTTTGGTGATTGGGTTTACATATATACTATATTACTATAATACTTATTATTAAGTATTGGGACACCTGCCTTTATACACACATGAACTTTAATGGCATCCCAGTCTAAGTCCGCAGGGTTCAATATTGAGTTGGTCCACCCTTCTGGGAAGGCTGTCAACAAGGTTTAGGAGTGTGTCCATGGGCATGTTTGACCATTCTTCCAGAAGCACATTTGTGAGGTCAGGCACTGATGTTGGAGAGAAGACCTGGCTCATAGTCTGCACTCTAATTCATCCCGACGGTGTTCTATTGGGTTGAGGTCAGAACTCTGTGGAGGCCAGTGAAGTTCCTCCACCCCAAACTCACTCATCCATGTCTTTATGGACCTTGCTTTTTGCACTGATCCAAATCATTTGGTGGATGGAGGATTATGGTGTGGGTTTGTTTTTCAGGGGTTGGGCTTAGTCGCTTCGTTTCAGTGAAGGGAACTCTTAAGGCATCAGCATACCAAGACATTTTGGACAATTTCATGCTCCCAACTTTTTTGGAACTGTTTAGGGTTGGCCCTTCCTGTTCCAACATGACTGTGCACCAGTGCACAAAGGAAGGTCTATAAAGACATGGATGAATGGATGTGGGGTGGAGGAACTTGACTGACCTCCACAGAGTCCTTTCTTGAACCTGACAGAACACCTTTGTGATAAATTAGAGCAGAAACTGCGATCCAGGCCTTCTCATGCAACATGAGTGCCTGACCACACAAATGCGCTTCTGGTAGAATGGTCAAACATTCCCATAGACACACTCCTAAACCTTGTGGACAGCCTTACCAAAAGAGTTGAAGCTGTTATTTTTGCAAAGGGTGGGCCAACTCAATATTGAACCCTACGGACTAAGACTGGGATGCCATTAAAGTTCATGTCCCAATACTTTTGATAACATAGTGTACTTTAAATTCAGTAAACAGAACACATCATATTGGCTCTGTGTAGAGGGGAGGGTAAAATATAATAAAGTTGTGGAGAAGTTTAAAGCAGGGTTAGGTTCTAAATAAAATCGGAACATTTGAACATCTCACGGAGCAGTGTTAAATCCATCATTCGCAAATGGAAAGAGTATGGCACAACTGCATACCTACCAAGACATGGCTGCCCCCTAAACTTCAGGTGGGAAAATCTGTTCACAGGAGAACTATTAGTCATGCACTGCACAAATCTGGCCTTTATGGAAGAGTGGCAAGAAGAAAGCCATCGTTGGAAGAAAGCCATAAGAAGTCCCATTTGCAGTTTGTGAGAAGCCATGTGGGGAACACAGCAAACGTGCAAGAAGGTGCTCTGGTCATATGAGACCAAAATGGAACTTTTTGCCCTAAAAGCAAAACACTATGTGTGGCGGAAAACTAACACTGCACATCACCCTGAACACACCATCCCCATGGTGTGGGGATGCTTTACTTCAGCAGGGACAGGGAAGCTGGTCAGAGTTGATGGAAGATGGATGGAGCCAAATGCAGGGCAATCTTAGAAGAAAACCTGTTAGAGTCTGCAAAAGACTTGAGACTGGGGCAGAGGTTCACCTTCCAGCAGGACAACAGCTATCCATCCAATCTAACAGAGCTTGAGCTATTTTGCAAAGAAGAATGGGCAAAAATTTCACTCTCTAGATCTGCAAAGCTGGTAGAGACATCCCCAAAAAGACTCGCAGTTGTAATTGCAGTGAAAGATAGTTCTACAGAGTATTGATTTAGGGGGGCTGACTACAAATATACCCCACACTTTTCATATATTTATTTGTGAAAAAATGTGAAGACCATTTATCATTTTCCTTCCACTTCACAATTATGTGCCACTTTGTGTTGGTCTATCACATAAAATCCCAATAAAAGACATTTACGTTTTTGGCTGTAACATGACAAAAATTGGGAAAATTTCAAGGGGTATGTATACTTTTGCAAGGCACTGTACTTCCCTATTATGTACTATCCTAATATAAAAGAATAGAACCTTATTAGGGAGTAATATAATGAAGGGGTGATGCCATTCTAATGTCATTTAGTTCTACAGTATATTAACAGATCAGGTAGAAGCAACCAATCAGTGCCCCTGCTTCATGCTGCTTTGACATTGAGACATGGCTATAGGCAGCAAGAGGGGAAGGAACTATGCGGTCAGTTCACTAAAAATTACCGCATTCGATAACACAGTCACAAGACTTATTTGCATACATTATTGCATGCGGCAATTAAAGTCCAATTCACATATAAAAGATTAACGATTATGCTGTTTTTACCGCAGAATAAAAAAACGTTCCGGTAAATATTGTCCAAAAAAAATGCTGTAAGCCCAATTCACAAACGGAACAGAGAGTAAAAAACATGCAATAATTATTAGCAGGGTTTTGCTGGTGGTATCGCATACGGTACTCGTCAGAAACAGTGTGGGGTTTCGCCCAATAGCTGGTTGCTAAGGAGCAGACTGGGAAGCCGGCCACTGCATACTCAACAACGGATGACTCATCAACTGTCAACGGCAATTAAAAATAATAAAAAAAAAACAGCGTGGGACCCTTCGGGTCTGGTATGGATTATAAAGGGACCCCCCACCCCAAAGCACCTTGTCCCCATGTTGCTGGGGACAAGAGCCTCTTCCCCACAACCCTGGGCTGTGGTTGTGTCTGTAGGTGGAGGGCTTATCGGAATCTGGAGGCCCCTTCAACAAGGGGGCACCCAGATCCCACCCCCCCCATGTGAATGAGTAGGGGCTACATAGTACTCCTACCCATTCACCAAAAAAAGTGTAAAAGTAAATAAAGTCATTGGAAAAGTTTTCCTTTATTAAAAAATAAAAAAAACTGTCCTCCCATGTAGATCCATCGTCAATCATGACACCCTTCACTTCACCAATAAAAGGAAAAAAAAAAAGCTCAGCTCGCTGCAAACGCTCCCACGGTCTGCCTGCTCCTCAGTTGATGAGTCACCTGTTGTTAAGGATGCGATGGCCAGCTTCCTGGCCCACTCATAAATTACCGCTCTATCGAACAAACACTGCATTCATTATTTAACACAAAATCCTAACTGAATTGCACTTTTAAAACTCATAAGAGGCAGCTGACCTTTTATAACAGTTCAGAATGGCAGCAAGGATGGGAAGTGTCATTATAATGGGAGATTTCAATTCTCCAGATATAGACTGGGTGGAAGGAATCACACTTTCATCTAAAGATTGCCATTTCCTAAATGTCTTGCAGAACAATTTCATGGGTCAGATGGTGAATGCACCAACAAGAAATGAAGCGTTACTAGACCTACTGATTACTAACAATATGGACCTGATAGCGGATGTGTAAATACGGGGCAATGTAGGAAACAGCGACCACAGATCAATTAATTTTAGTATAAATCACAGAAATAGGAAACACAAGGGTAATACAAAAACACTGATTTTTTAAAAGGGACAACTTCCCAGAATGTGCTCTTTGCTAGAAGTTACATGGGATAAAATCCTGGGAACAAAGAACACAGAGGAAAAATGGGAGCACTTTAAGAACATATTAAATAAATGTATTGGTCAGTCCATTGCTAGCGGAAATAAAATCAAAAAAGCCAACAGAAGTCTTGGGTGGCTTAATTCCAGTGTAAAATTGCATATTAAAGCAAAGAAAAAACCTTCAGAAAATTCAAGGCTGATGGATCATCATCAGCATTCCAACTATACAAAGAATGCAATAGGAAATGTAAGGGTGCAATCAGGGTGGCTGATTGATAGAACACGAAAGACACATAGCGGAGGAGAGTAAAAAAAAAATCAAGAATTTATTTAAGTATATAAATAGTAAGAGAGGGAGGTCTGAACATATTGGCCCAATAAAGGATGAGGAAGGGAATCTGGTTACAAATGACAGAGAGATGGTGAAAGTTTTGAATTCATTCTTCTCCTCAGGGGAAGGGAAAGGGAAACAAGGGGGGGGGGGGGGTTCAGTAACCAAGACTGTAATATATAAATACAGAAATTGTACAGTAATTGTAATATTAATCTTCACAGCATGTCACAGGAAGCACTCATGGCTAACTGAGGACAGAATTAGAAATAGACTTGATAAACTCAGCAATAAGTCACCAGGACCAGATGACTTGCACCTGAGGGTCCTTAAGGAACTCAGCTAAGTGATAGCCAGACCATTGTTCTTAATTTTTATGGACAGTCTACTGACTGGAATGGTACCAGCTGATGGGAGAAAAGGCAATGTAGCACCAATGTTTTATAAAAGGGCCAAAATACATCCCTGGGAACTACATGCCAGTTATCCTAGCATCAATAGTCTGCAAGCTCTTGGAGGGGACGATATGGGACTATATACAAGATTTTACTAGTCAGAATGGTATCATTAGCAGTAATCGTTCTTGCCAGACCAATCTATTAAACTTCTATGAGGAGGTGAGCTGCCATCTAGATAAAGGAAGCCCGGTAGATGTGGTGTTCCTGGATTTTGCAAAGGCATTTGGTACAGTTCCACATAAAACGCTTACTGTACAAACTGAGGTCGATCGGCATGGATCAAATTATGAGTACATGGATTGAACACGGGCTACAGGGGTGAGTCCAGAGAGTGGTGATAAACGGGGAGTACTCAGGACGGTCTGGTGTGGAAAGTGGGGTCCCTCAGGGTTCTTTCCTGGGACCAATCCTATTTAATGTATTCATAAACAATCTGGAGGAGGTGATTAACAGCTCAATTTCAGTTTTTGCTGACAATACAAAGCTAAGCAGGGCAATAACTTCCATGCGAGACGTGGAAGCCATGCAAGAAGAACTAAACAAATTATTGAGGTGGGCAACTACATGGCAAATGAGGTTTAATGTTGGAAAATGTAAAATAATGCATTTGGGTGCCAAATATATGAATGCAGTTTACTCACTAGGAAGAGAACCTCTGGGGGAATTTAGGATGGAAAAGGACCTGGGGGTCCTAGTAGATGACAGGCTCAGCAATGCCATGCAATGCCAAGCTGCTGCAAGCAAAGCCAACAGAATATTGGCATGCATTAGAAAGGAGATTAAACAATA
Organism: Glandirana rugosa; assembly: GCA_018402905.1. Classification (NCBI taxonomy): domain Eukaryota; kingdom Metazoa; phylum Chordata; class Amphibia; order Anura; family Ranidae; genus Glandirana; species Glandirana rugosa. The sequence goes on from BLSH010365633.1 coordinate 391,402, forward strand.
ATTCTCCTACTATACAAGACTCTGATCCGGCCGCATCTTGAGTATGCCGTCCAGTTCTGGGCACCAGTCCTCAGGATGGATGTGCTGGAACTGAAGAGGGTCCACAAAATTAATAAAGGCAATGGAGGATCTCAGCTATGGGGAAAGACTACAAGCATTGAACTTGTTCTTTTTGGAGAAAACACGCTTGAGTGGGGATATGATTTCAATGTACAAATACTGTACTGGTGACCTCACTATAGGGAAAAAGCTTTTCCATGAAAGGGAATTTAAAAAGACCTGCGGCCATTCACTAGAATTAGAAGAAAAGTGGTATAACCTTAAACTGCGTAGGGGGTTCTTTACTGTAAGAGGGGTAAGGATGTGGAATTCCCTTCTACAAGCAGTGGTTTCAGCGGGGAGCATCGATAATTTCAAAAAATGATGGGCACCTTAAGGACCACAATATACAGGGGTATACAATGTACTAATAACATATAAGCACACACACAGGTTGGACTGGATGGTCTTTTTCCTACCTTATCAACTAGATATACATCTACCGCAAGGGCTTTTTTACCACATTTTATTTGCCGTTAATTAACTCTTAGTGAATTGATCCCTATATTCTAAAGCAGGCTTTGGGCCCTCGTTAATTTCTATAAAGGGATCTGGTGTTTACAACTTTAAAAGTTTTACATGCCTGCAAGTGATGATAGCATATATGAACCCTTCCAGCAGTCCATTTCTCCCTTCCAACACTGCAGCTAAAAGTCTATAGCTAAAAAATATGCAGAAAGCTAGAATTCTTCCTGAACTGCTAAAGCTGGCAATTTTCAGTCAATTTCAAACACTTTTAAGCCTCCGGGAATCACAAATTCGATGACAAGTAATCGCCAGAAACTAAGCAATCTACCCCCCATGAGTTCAATCTACTACCAGAATTGGGTTGATTATAAAGTTAGAACTGAGCCATAAAATGAAAGCAACACAGTATATTAAAAGAGATCAAATTGAAATGGACAAATGCACCCAATATGAACCATATCTTCCAGAGAAAATATGAATTCCTTTGTTCAAACTTGTGGATATTCAATATATTTTTTCCTAGGACTTTACAGGATTTACTGTGTTTTTAATCATACATATAAATCAACAACAATTGTATTTAATTCATTCATTATAAAAAAAAAAAGAAGAAATGATAAAGACATCCTTCGTGTTCTGACAAAAAAAGCACTTTTCTGTGCGGGACTTCCTGCTTCTAACAAACATTTCACATTATATTCTGGATCTTATAAAATAGTTTTCAAATTTGAATATTAGGAGATATTGAACTATGACAGAAGCATACTGACACATTTTGGGGTCTCTGCATAATGCTTCATGAGAGATTAAGGCTACCATAGACGGGGTGAATTTCTTTCCTGCAATCACGGGTTGCAGGAAAGTAATTTGCTTGATTCACCCATTAACACAGTCAGTGTTGACAGGGGAATCCCTCCTGCTGAACCTTTGTGTTCTTCTGGCGGGGGGGCATGGGGAGCTATCCCTGCCAGGAGAACGCATTGATTATAACTAGTGCTTATAACAGCCACTTGCAATAATCACATGCAAAATCAATCGATCACCTTGGGTACATTCAGCCTGCCCTAGATAGGTCAAATCTTGGCCGGTTCCTGCTAAATCAGCCGAGATTCGAACCGTCTATGGCCGGTTAAGGGGGTGCAAGAAGTCTATCTATAGTCAAATATCAATGAGGTTAACAGTCACACATTTTTTCATTAAAGTACAATGCTTACTACAGTACAATTTACATAGTATCATAACAGTTAGTAAAAAGCCCAACCCGAGGTGATCACATTCTTGACCTAGTACTGACAAATGGGGATCAACTGTCTGATGTTGAGGTGGGGGAGAATTTAGGTTCTAGTGATCACCAATGTCTTTGGTTTGATATTAAAACAAGAACTGAAAAATCATATACAAAAACAAAAGTTTTAGATTTTAAAAGGACAAATTTTGCTGAAATGGGGAAATTTCTAAAAAATGAACTGAAAGGTTGGAGCAAAATGACAGGAGTAAGTAATCAGTGGGCACTATTAAAGTCTACCATCGTGGAGGCAACTAGATTATATGTCAGGCAAGTTAGTAAGAATAAACGGAAGAAAAAACCAATATGGTTCACCAAAGAGATAAGTAGGATAGTAAAGGGAAAAAAAATGTCATATAGAGGATTCAAGGAAACAGGAGGTGCAGCTGACAGAGAGGAGTATAAAAATAGACAAAAGGAGGCCAAACACATTATAGGTGCTGCAAAAGCACAGAAAGAGGAGGAAATTGCTAAGTCTATTAAGGAAGGAGGTAAAACATTTTTTAGGTATATTAGTGATAGAAGGAAAAAATACAATGGGATCACTAAAATGAAAACTGGGCACAACACATATGTTGAGGGAGACCAGGATTTAGCAAACCATTTAAACAATTACTTTTGTTCAGTCTTCTCAGAAACAGACTGCGCTAATGATAACAAGTTAGGGAATCATATTGGTTCTAATAATGATGGTTCATTTCTAGGATTTCTGGAGACAGAGGTAGCTGAGGAACTGGCTCAGTTAAACCTTAATAAAGCAATGGGCCCTGATGGTATTCATCCCAGAGTTATAAGAGAACTTTGCGATATACGGTAGTTGTTGGACCATTAACAAATCTTTTAAATAAATCTCTTCTAACAGGAGAAGTTCCCCATGACTGGCGGATAGCTAATATTGTACCTATCCACAAGAAGGGCAGCAAGGTAGAAGCTGGCAATTACAGGCCAGTCAGTTTAACATCAACTGTAGTCAAGGTAATGGAATCACTTATGAAAAGAAGGATCATTGATCACCTAAAAATACACAGCTTGCTGGACCCAAAGCAGCATGGCTTTACTGAGGGCAGATCGTGCCAGACAAATCTGATTGAATTCTTTGACTATATTACCAGTGTTTTGGACCAGGGTGGTGCAGTGGACATAGCATATCTTGATTTCAGCAAGGCATTTGATACAGTTCCACATAATGATCTGATACAAAAGTTGTACAAGCTGGGATTTAACCCTTGGGTGGTTCAGTGGATATGCAGTTGGGTAAAGGAGAGATCCCAGAGTGTGGTTGTAAATGGGGTTCACTCAGAACAGAGACCAGTCACTAGTGGGGTACCACAAGGCTCTGTACTGGGTCCTGTTCTATTTAACCTATATGTAAGTGATATAACTAAAGGTTTGTTGGGCAATGTATGTCTCTTTGCTGATGATACAAAGGTGTGTAATAGGGTTGATATCCCTGGAGGTGTCTGTAACATGGACCATGATTTGGCATTGCTGGAAGATTGGTCAAAGCAGTGGAGACTGCAGTTCAATATTTCTAAATGTAAAATAATGCATGTAGGGAAAAAGAATCCCCTTAGAGAGTACAGCATTGGGGGCACAGTGTTATCCAGCACTACAGAAGAAAAAGATTTGGGGGTGCTTATTTCAGATGATTGCAAAATGAGCAAACAGTGTAACCAGGCAGTGGGAAAAGTAAATAGAATTCTGAGATGTATCAGTAGAGGGATCACCAGCAGGAGGAAGGAGGTTCTGATTCCTCTATATAGATCTTTAGTGAGACCTCACTTAGAATACTGTGTCCAGTTCTGGAGACCTCACTTACAAAAAGATATTGATAAGATAGAACGCATTCAGAGACGGGTAACAAAAATGGTGAAAGGTCTGGGAGATAAAACTTATCAAGAGCGACTTCAGGAACTTAATATGTACAGTTTGGTGGAAAGAAGAGAGAGGGGAAACATGATTGAAACCTTTAAATAGATCAAGGGGGTGAATAAGGTTCAGGAGGGCAGTCTTTTCAATATAAAACCAAAATCAAGAACACAGGGACATGACCTCAAACTAACTGGGGGGAAGTTCAAAACTAATCTTAGAAAGTATTATTTTACTGAAAGGGTGGTTGATGATTGGAATAAACTACCAACAGATATTGTAAGACAGTCA
>BLSH010365633.1:406740-424145 GCA_018402905.1 Glandirana rugosa
GTCAAATTGAATAGGTCAACACGTTAGCCTGCATGTCATGCTTCACTGTCCATATGTGAAACACCACAAACTTATACCCTCATAGATCCATATAGCCACAGTTGCACCAAAGAATTGGCTCCATACCTCATCTCTCTGTGATTCCCTGTTCAAAGCGTCCCTTTCAAGTCGTTCAGATGAAGCTACGTCATTACGCCTAGCGAAACGTGTCGACGTCATCACCGTCATGTGACGTGGCGGGGGCCTGACCCACTGCTTGATGCAAGCGTTACCCTCTCTGATAGTGAGGCTTGAGACGCAAGCCGCCGTGCTGATCTAGCCGAGGGGGTGAAGAGGATCTACTCGTGCCCTGGCGGGGCTGTACAACTGCGTGCGACCCATACAGGTACCTGCAGCCATCACACTAGAGGGAAGCTTTGAACAGGGAATCACCGAGAGATAAGGTATGGAGCTGGTGGTTTGGTGCAACTGTGGCTATATGGATCTATGAGGGTATAAGTTTGTGGTGTTTCACATATGGACAGTGAAGCATGACATGCAGGCTAACGTGTTGACCTATTCAATTTGACCACCAAACAGCAGGGCACTACCTTCTGCACATCCTCATTGCCATCAATCTACCAAAGTCATCTGTCTGCATTGAAACATTGATTCATGTATCTTATTTGCACTTCACGACAGTGACGGACGGGCATTAATCTGTGATTGGACTGTATGACTATATGTGATCCCCTGTGTCCAGTTTGACCCAACTCACGGTCATTATTATATGGCAACTACTGATTCAACCCCTAGCAGTGAACCTACTTCATATTCATCCCCACACGTCCAGACGTTGTTTGTTTTTAATTGTCTTGTCTTCCCACTGTGTGGGTGTCTTAGTGTGTTTAGGTCACCTAGCCCGGGAGACCTTTGGACTCCCTAGGGCAATGTGGTGGTACTTCATTTAGTTCCAATTTTCAGTTGCATATTGTATTGTTTAATTTTATCTGCAATTCATTAAAGCAAAAAAATTTTTATCTATACACTGGTTATTGCCCTTCCCCCTTACATTAACCTCTATGTCTCTGGGGTTCTCCCAGAAACACGCTCTGTTTCTTGCATATGGCTTTTTGGTTTAATAGAGGGACACTAAATGCTAGTGAGTGGCACCAGCTCCTACTTTAAACTTAATTTATGTGTGACCTAGTATACCTGTCTTTGTGTTTGGCATTATTTTCATATACCAACACTGAGGTATAATTCCCCCCACTGACACTAATGAAAGGGAAGAAAATCTCCCAATGGCACCAACGGCGGGGCACAATTCCTCCAAATGACACCAAAGATGGGGCCCAATGACACCAATTATTCAGCACAATTCCTCCCAATGACACAAGTGATGGGGCACAATTCCTCCCAATGACACAAGTGATGGGGCACAATTCCTCCCAATGACATAAGTGATGGGGCACAATTCCTCCCAATGGCACCAACAATGGGGCCCAACAACTCCAATGGTGGGGCACTATTCCTCCCACTGACACCAATGTTGGGGCGCTATTTCTCCCATCGACACCAAAGATGGGACATTGTTTATTCCCACTGATGTTGCAATATTTTCTACTCCCAATGGCCGCAGTCCAGCCCCCTCTTAAGTCTAAAAGACAGTAATCTGGACCTTTGTTTAGAAAGTTTGGAGACCCCTGACAAAGACAAATGATTCTTAGCTCATTTGGCAAAGCAGGGTGGAACAATTGGCTGTCATGATTGGTGGGGAGGGATGAAGTTGGTGCTATCTGTAGTGCAACTCCATTGTGGTTATTTTGAAAGGGCCCCTTCTTCATTATTACACTATTTACTGATTGGGATAGCATCTCTGGATAGTTGTCAATTTTGGTGTATAATTGGACATGACTTCATTGAAACCTTGAACATTAAGGTGCATATGGGGAGCACAGTCTACCTGCTCTATATTTACAAAGACTCTGTGCTTAGAGGGACAAACTTCTGAGAGTATAAAATGTAGGTACTTAGAGGTGCACATACCTGAAGCCCCCCCCCAACCATATTGTCACCATCAAAAGTCAGCCATTTTCACAGGCAAATCTCCAATGCTGTAAGGTAGTGTTGAAACTTGCCGCTAAGCCCCTGTCCCACAATACCTAGTGGTCCAATAATATGATGGGCAGCCCCACTGGTCAAAATGAATGGGCTGTTATAGGTTAGGATTGGATGGCTATACTGCAGAAATTGTCAGACACCTCTAGATCTAACATAGTTTGTCCTTTTTCTATCAGGCGACAGAGCCTTTTAAAGAATATGTAAACCCACCATTTCATATTCCTGATATGAGCCTGCTGTACCATGTACTTGTATGAAAACTGATCCTGTTCTCTTTGTATTGTTTCCTTTGTGTGAAATCCCAGGTGTTCCTGTCAGTCTCTCTGCTTTCTGATTAAAAACTGACCAAACTAGGCATAAGAGCAGAGCATGGTCAGTTTTCTAGCTGTGTTGAGAACTCAGCTTGCTCTCCTCCAATGATCAGACTTCTGTTGAAACCCCCCTCCCCCCACCCTTCGCCGCCATTTACTGGGGAGATCAGTGTGCTGCTGTTTCTCCTTCTCCAGCTCTCTGAGCTCCTTATGCAGATGTGAACAGAGGCAAAAATTGTATTTATAATGTTTTTATATGACTCAGCACAATCAGGGTGGATTGGGTAATCCCTCCTGCTGGGCTATAGTATTCTGAAAGCAGAAGGTTTCCCCGCCAATAGAATACAATGATCACTTGATCACTGTTGTTAACTATACCCAATGGCAGTGATCATATGAAAAAGACCTGATAGGCTGTTTGTACAAAGTTTCTTGATAGATTGACTTCAGTACAACCAGCCTGCCCAAATATGGATCGAAATTTGTTCGGTTCCTGCTGAACCAGCCGGATTTTGATCCGTCTGTGGCCAGCTTAAGATGGCACAGTAGGAGGAATTTATATGGAGGGAATTCCCAGGGGATTGAAGAATTCAGAGGGTAGATCAGTCACCCCACCTATAACAAAAACAATACTTTTACGTAAAATAACTATTTGAGTTATTCAAGTATTAAAAGTTTATCAAACGCCAAAACATGATTTTAGCTATGGATCGAGTGTGAAGGATTAGACCCTCTGTTGGATTTTTGCCGCCTGTGTCTCTGCTGGAGGAATTCATCTTAAAGTAGAGTGGGAAATAAAAAATTTTACTGTTGTCACCAAAACAGGAGGGTCACACATGTTCGTAATAGCTGTCTAAAAAGGGATTTCCCCTCAGTTAGGAGAGATTTCTTCTCACTTTTGTTGTGTCTCAAGGTCAAGAAGAGAAGGAAAGTCTCCACAAATGGACCCCGACTGCAAAATAAGAAAAATAAAATCTGACAGGGCCTTTAATCATCACCATAGGGGTCTGTTTACACTACTTGTACTCTGCATTAACATGCATTATGTGGTGTGCTGATGTGCATACATTAAGGCAGCCCAGTGAAATGAATGGGCTGCCAGCACACCCTAATGTTCTGAAAATTGGACTTGACCTATTTTTTGTAACGCAGCGCACTGCCATGAATTGTGGAGTGCCGCAACGTAGTCATGTTGCTTAGCGCACTTGGGCTGCCATTCAAAATTCATGCCACTCCAATGCCACAAACCTTTTAAGGTTTTTTCCATGTGAATTTGTAAATGTTCCTTACATGAAGAAAAAAATGTGGGGTTTCGATACACTGTCAGATGTTTAACAAGCAATTATTTGGTTATACAGTTTATAACACTGACTACAAAATAAGAAATAAAAACTGACAGGGCTATTAATAATTCTTTATTCTAAGGGCACATTTATATTTGTATTGTGTGTGGGCAGGGCCACCCGTGCATGCCAGAAGTGCCCACTACTCGCTCCATGGGGCTTGCTCGGCATATTTCTCGATAGATTGACTTCAGAACAACCAGCCTGCCCATATATGGATCGAAATTCGTCCGGTTCCTGCTGAACCAGCCGAATTTCGATCCGTCTGTGGCCGGCTTAAGATGGCACAGTAGGAGGAATTTATATGGAGAGAATTACCAAGGGATTGAAGAATTCAGAGGGTAGATCAGTCACCCCACCTATAACAAAAATAATAATTTTACGTAAAATATCTCTTTGAGTTATTCAAGGAATATTAAAGTTTATCTAATGCCAAAACGTGATTTTAGCTATGGATAGAGTGTGAAGGATTAGACCCTCTGTTGGATTTTTGCCATCTGCGTCTCTGCTGGAGGAATTCATCTTAAAGTAGAGTGGGAAAAAAAACATTTTACAATTGTCACCAAAACAGGAGGTTCCAATGTTTAACAAGCAATTATTTGGTTATGCAGTTTATAACACTGACTACAAAATAAGAAATGAAAACTGACGGGGCTATTAATCATTCTTTATTCTAAGGGCACATTTATATTTGTATAGTGTGTAGGCAGGGCCACCCGTGCATGCCAGATGTGCCCACTACTCGCTCCATGGGGCCTGCTCAGCATATAGTGCTCACCCAGGTTCACTCACTGACTCACTCCTCTAGCTCTTATGAAGAAGGTATATGCTTTGAAATGCATCAGCCTAGTAGGATTCCGGTGAGGTCCCTCTGAGCTGTGGAGCTTGCCGAGTCTGGGACTATTGGGTTATGGATGAGTGTGACTGATTTTCATTCACGTTTCTTTAATAAATACATATTCAATACATATTGTTGGGTAATGCACTAGGCTGATGCACCCTCTTTTGTTCATTTTTTTTTCCACTTCTGACAAATGAGGCTCGGTCCAACACAATTTTATTAGATAAGTCACGGTTCCAAGAAAGTGTCAAGCATTCCCCCAAGCCTCTATGCATTGTATACTACATTTAGATAGATACAGCAAGTCTCTGTGAGTATGGTGGTGTATCCCTGTGCCCAACTTCTAGGGAACCCTTCCAAGGGGTTTAAAAGGATCAATTTCAGTCTCTAGATAGTGCTCTCTCTCCCATGACTTCCCTTCTCCCTATAGCCAGCAACTACCCAAGCTGCAAGCAATTGTGCTGCAAGTTTGAAAATGATTTGCTAAGCTATTGCTAGACTTGCCAGGCTTCACAAGTTTGTTGCAGAACTGCAGCAAGTCCGCATTGCATGGCTCCAGATCAACTTTCTTTGCAAACATTTTGCAAGCCTGCTGCAAGTTCTGGTTCAGTTATGTTGTGCTATATTCATCCCACCACTATGGCTGAATTTTCATGCTGTAGACTTGCAGAGCTCTTGCTGTAGACTCACCACTGCAACTTTGCTCTTACTAGAGACTTGCCATGCAAATTTGCTACAAATTGGAAAAGTGTCAACTAGAACTTGTGCTTCAAGTGCTCTGCAAGTGTATAACTTACCAGTGAAAATGTAGTAAGTTAACAGACTTACAATAACTGCCACAAATTTGTGGCAAGTTATCCTTGCTATCTGGGTACCTTGACCTAAGGTATTTAAGGAACCTACCAGAAAGGAAATTAAGTCATCCACCTTCTTGGAAAATAGACATATACTTAAAGTGTTACTAAGCCCACAACAGTAAAATCAGTCTGTATATGCAGCATAGCATGCTTGTTATACTCAGTGTGGAACTTAAGGGGTTAATCCTCAGCATTGTGTAAAAAGGATGTTTTATCCTGTATGCCATAGATCCTTCCCTCCTGCACTGTGTATCTGTGAAAGAGCAGCTAACATAGACAGGGTAGCCCACTTGCACATGCTCAGTAGTGTATTTTATGCTGGAGAGAACATGCAAATGTTCTCAGAGATAGCCAGGTCACATGATACTGACATCACACAATTGGGCGTGTATATAAGCTATAGTGGAAATCTCCTCCTGCCTGAACTCTCAGCATGAAGAAACTGTGCAGTCTATCGTGTAAATGTGGTATACAGATCCTCTAAAAGAAGGTGTATAGTGGCAGTATTTTAATGTAAAAAGAAGAATTATAAGCTGTGGGCACTGTGGGGGGCAGATGAACTATTTTTATATTACCGGGTTTAGTAACACTTTAAGTGGGCTACTCACCCAGTGGACTCTGCTTAAAGGTGCGTTAACGCGTATTATGTTGCGTGTTAATGTGTGTTACATTAGGGCAGCCCATTGAAATGAATAGGTTTCCAAAGCACCCTATTCTTCTGTAAACTGAACATGACCTATCTTTCGTAATGCCTCGCATTACCATGCTATGCTGTGCACTGTAACGCAATACTGTTGCCTTTTAATTCATGCCACCTCAATGCCACAATGCATATAAGGTTTTTATCACACGATACTGCAACGCAATGAGGTTGATTTACTAAAGGCAAATATACCGTGCACTGCAAGTGCAGCTGCGCTAGATCTGATGGGAAGCTCTGAAATGAGGGAATGCTCTGTTGATTTCTAGCAAAACTTCTGTTTTTTTTTTTCATTTTACTTGCATGTTCCCCTCAGATTTAGAACAACTGCACTTGCAGTGCACACACTATTTGCCTTTAGTAAATCAATTCCATTGTTTAAATGTGTAAACAGGCTCTATAATGAAAAAGAATTAATTGGGTTTTGATCCACTCAGATGTTTAGCAAGTAATTATTTGGCGATGCAGTTTATAGTATTTTAGATGAATCGTACTTTCAGCTGCATGAAATCGCTTTGCTGTTTAAACCTTAAGGGAAGTGCACTTGCCAGCTCCTGAAAAAAGGTACTATTTATAAGAATTAGTGTAAACCTAGAGTAAGATTTAGTGGTACATAAGGATCATGTGACCTTCTTATCTCCCGCATTGTGTAGCCTAGAAGCCTTCAACCTTTTCTGTAGCAGATTTAGATGAAGTGCTTCTCTCCAGAGATGCAAGCTTTAGAAACAAATACATTGCTCCTGGTGAAGCTTTGCTCATGATCTGCAGCATCGCTTTCTTCCTCTAATATGTCTCCCCATAGAATCCTCTGCTCGGTTTCACCAGAACTTTGAAGCCTTTGAAATGTACTTCCAAGCTTCCTTCCAGTTTTCGAGGTTGAATAGTGCCAATAATCTCCTTTTTAACATTTACGAACCTTATGATGTGTTTAGATTTAAACAAAGGTTGACATGTACACGTCTAGAGCAATTGCGTCTTTTCTTCTTCAGTTGGTTCCTATAGATTTCTTTATTTATGGGGCAAAATGTCATGCCGATGAAATGTATAACTGCCTATAATGAACTGGTGTAGCTCCAGGACCTAAAAAATAGAGACAATCGTAGACCCTTGAACTCAGTCACATCTGAAAAGCGTCTGTCTAGAAACGGTTGCATCTGGATATAATTACTCCACCTGGAGCAAAACAAATGACGCACAAATGCAAACCATTGAAAAGGATAGGCCATCAGTGAAGACTTTATTGTGATATTATGTTACACAATTTACATTGGAATGGCCGAGGGCGGCAACAAATATAACGAGGTAATGCCTTGTTTGAAGCTGCAGTTCGCAGAACACAACCGCATGCGTACTGTATTAAATTATCTTTATGGTTTTACAATTTAAGTTGAAAAAGGTGGTCTACACTTCAGATTTGGAATCAAATATACTGCATTTTCATTAATATACAGTACAACTTTGTTTTATATTTGTTTGGAATATTATCAGAGGTGACTGCTTGTCTCATAGATGAAATATAGCACAGTGCAGCCAACTCTGCTGATTTCCTAAATGCTTTATTATTATATTTAAAGAGGAACTCCGGCTGAAAAAAAGCCCAGCCATTGCTCAAAGATAATACATTTAAAAAAACAGCTCTCACTGAAATATTAAAACAAACAAACATTACCCCTAGGACTTATTTGGCAAGTAAATAGAAGTATATGAGTATTTAAAATCGTATTTTAATTTTATTCAATAAGATGTTAAAAAATAGGGAGGTACACAGATAAGTGTCACAGACACATATTACATAAGAACAAAAGGCTGTACATTGCAAGATTGGTAATATTGCAATACAAAGTTCACGCTGGCATATTGAATGCTAGAAATCCCAACATGTTTCAGAATCTTGTTCCTGCTTCAGGGGATATTTTGCAGATACAAGATATATGTAAATTCAAAAAATAACATAGTAGATAAACAGCAAGATAATTAAAAATAAACACATATCCTATAATAAGGCATCACAGTAACTTTTTTTTTAGTTACTGTGATGCCTTATTAGGCCTCATACACACGGACGTTTTTTGACGCCGGCGTTTTCTGGTGTTTTTCGCAGCTCTCCATGTTAGTCAATGGCCCCATAAAAACGCCAACGTTTTTGAGCTGTATAGGGTGTCGGTGTTAGTGAGCTGTAACTAGAACCCACGGCCAGCGCGTTCTGAGGCTGTAACATTTTGGCGTTTTTTGACGCCGACGCCGCAAAATGCTCACTAACGCCGTACCAGCGTTAACCAGCGTTTTTTGACGCTGATGTTTTTAGGTTGAAAAATAGCAGAGGGCTGATTTTTTTTTTTTTTTAATTGCCTATTGACGCCGACGCTCACTAACGCCGATGCATAACCCCTGACGTCGGGCCTGAAGTTTTGTTTATTTTTTAAGATACGCCCCTGTGTATGAGGCCTTATAGGATATGTGTTTATTTTGATTTTCTTGTTGTTTATCTACTATTTTTTTTTAATTCATATATATAATTAACTCCTCATTATTACACAAATGCAATAATTAGTAGAGCTCAAAGTGCACAGAAGTAGTAGACATTTCACAGTGAATGACACCCGTGATAAAAGTGTTACACTTCACAAACAGAAAGTTATAGTCCATGTGTAACAAAGTGATATATAGTTCTAGATGACACTGACAGGCAAATCTTCTTAACACCTTACCATGTGAGGGTATAGAGTGACAGCCAATCCCCATATGGACGAAAACTCACCAACTCAAAGTGCCCAGCATTACTCATGCATAGGCATAAATGCAGTTTGTCACAAATATGGACATCAGATCCCGGATCATCAAATGGACGCCATCACATGTGTGTTGAAACAAAGGAGAGTACTGCATAGTGTAATACCATTAAAACGTAATTTATTGTATACACACTCCCCCCAATGTATTGCAATTACAAGATGCTAAAATCATATGCACCTGTCTCTCACCCGGTACCCCCAGACAGCTGATCGGTTCTCCTCTGCTACAGCTCACAGCGACACATCATGGAAAGATTGCCGTACAGCAACGTGTCGACGTGCTGTAGCAAAGGAGAATGTTGACTGATGCATTATATGTTTTTATAGACATTACAAAGTATCCACAAAATACCCCTGAAGAAGGAACAAGATTCTGAAACATGTTGGGATTTCTAGCATTCAATATGCCAGCGTGAACTTTGTATTGCAATATTACCAACCTTGTAATGTACAGCCTTTTGTTCTTATGTAATATGTGTCTGTGACACTTATCTGTGTACCTCCCTATTTTTCAACATCTTATTGAATAAAACTTTATATGAACTTAATTACTCGTATACTTCTATTTACTGGGGGAACCCATGCCTTTAAAGTCCCAGGGGTAATGTTTGTTTGTTTTGGATTTATATATGGGATTTGGCATCAGTAGTACCCCTTTTGTTGACAGTACTGGTCGTCTTTTGGGTCAAATGATGCCCAGTGTCATTCAATTTGCTTCCTGTGAGCCCAGGTTGTTAAGGACACGCCCCCATGGGGATACAGCATTAAGCCACCCTGAGCTCAAAGAAGAATGCTGCATTGTATGGGGCTGCTCTTTGCAGCATTTCTATCTGCCGTCCAACAGAAAAAAAGGGAACCATAATATTATAATAAAAAAAATAAATGTTAAGCTTTTTTTTTAACAACTTCAGCCCCGGAAGGATTTACCCCCTTCCTGACCAGAGCACTTTTTGTGATTTGGCACAGCGTCGCTTTAACTGGCAATTGCAACGTTGTACCCAAACAAAAGTGATATCCTTTTTTTCACCACAGATAGAGCTTTCTTTTGGTGGCATTTGATCACCTCTGCGTTTTTTATTTTTTGTGCTATAAACAAAAAATGAAAAATAAAAAACAATATTTTTTACTTTTTGCAATAATACATATCCAAAAATATAAAAAAAACAAATGTATTCATTAGTTTTGGCTGATTTATATTCTTCCTCATATTTTTGATAAATAAAATTGCAAAAAGCGTTTATTGATTGGTTTGCGCAAAAGTTTCCGCATTTACAAACCATGAGAATTAATTTATGACATTTTTACTTTTTTTTTTTTTTTTTTTGCTAGTAATGGCGGCGATCTGTAATTTTTATCAGGACTGCAATATTTCAGCAGACAGAGCGGACATTTTTGACACTTTTTTGGGACCACTGACATTTATACAGCAATCATATCTTTAACCACTTCAATACCGGGCATTTAGAACACTTCCCGCCCAGACCAATTTTCAGCTTTCAGTGCTGTTGCATTTTGAATGAGAATTGCGCGGCCGTGCGACGTTGTACACAAACAAAATTTTTATCATTTTGTTCCCACAAATAGAGCTTTCTTTTGGTCATATTTGATCGCCTCTGCGTTTTTTATTTTTTGCGCTATAAATAAAAAAAGACCGAAAATTTTGAAGAAAAAATTTTTTCTTTGTTTTTGTCACAAAACTTTGTATAAAGTACATTTTCAGGCACTGATGGGCACTGATGTGGCTACACTGATGAGGCTAGACTGACAGGCACTGAAGAGGCAGTACAGATTGGCACTGATAAGGTTGCACTGATGATGGGGCACATATGCAGCACTGATGGGCGGCACTGATAAGCAACACTGACGGACACTGATACGTGGCACTGATATGCGGCACTGATGGACACTCATAGGCGGCACTGATAGGTGGCACTGGGCACTGATGGGCAGATAGGTGGCACTGCTGGGCACTGAGAGGTGGCACTTTTAGGTGGCACAGGTGGACACTGATAGGTGGCACAGGTGGGCACTGATAGGTGGCACAGGTGGGCACAGGTGGTAACTGATAGATGGCACTGGTGGGCACTGGTGCATATAGCACTGTTAGGGATGGCACTGGCAGGCATCATACATGGGCACAGTGCCATCCCTACAGTGCACTGTATTGCCCTTACCTGGTGATCTAGTGGGGGCTCCCTGGTGGTCCTGGGCAGCCTCCTTACAGTGTCCGGAGGGGGCTCCCTGGTGGTCCTGGGCAGGCTCCCTGGTGGTCTAGTGTGGTGATCCTGAGGGTGGCTGCGCTGATAAACATTCAGCGCAGCCCCCCCCATCAGGCGAGCAGCCGATCGGCTCTCTGCTGCTCAGGAGACCTGAGCAGAGGAAAAGCCGATAAACACGGCTCTTCCTATTTACACTGTGATCAGCCGTGATTGGTCACAGCTGATCACATGGTAAAAGGCTTCGGATGGAAGCCTTTTACCTTGGTCGGTAATGCGGTGGGTCAGACGTCAATAGACGTCCAGTCAGAATAACAAACCACCTGCCCAGACGTCATTTGTCTATACGCCAGGCGGGAAGTGGTTAAATATCCACTGATTACTGTATAAATGTCACTGGCAGGGAAGTGGTTAACCTGCAGGGGGCAATCAAGGGATTAACTGTGTTCCCTATGTGTGTTCTAACTGTGTGGGGGCTGGGCTGGCAGGGGCATGACAGATCTAATTGATCCCGATGACAGGGATCAGTAGATCTCTGTCATGCCCGCTGGCGGAACAGGGAACCGCCGTGTTTACATCAGCGGTTCCCCGTTCTTACTCTCTAGAAGGCGATCGCGGGTTGCCGGTGGCCACTGACCCGTGGCCACACTCAGGCAGAGTCCAGCGGCATGCACCCGCCTGAAAATTTGGCTGTGGGGACCAGCGTTTATATATGGTGATCTGCGCAGCAGAGCCAACTTGCCACAGTAAACGTACACGAGGTGGTCGACAAGAAGTTAAAAGAGGTAGGTGCTGGGATACTACGAGGGGGTTAGGAGCCATTAGCGTGGTAAGAGGGCTTCAGTTGGGCCTTAAAGGTACTTTGTCATGTCTCTTCATCTTTATTCATGCTAAGAGGCAGGCACTTTAAATATGTTATATTAGGGGATTTACTAAAACTGGAGAGTACAAAATCTGCATAGAAACCAATGAGCTTCCAGACGTTATTGTCAAAGCTTAATTGAACAAGCTGAAGTTAGAACCTGATTGGCTACCATGCACAGCTGTAGCAGATTTTGCATTGTCCAGTTTTAGCAAATCCCCGCCATAATGCCCAGCAATCAGGATGGTTGCTTCCAGCAGATTATTTAAGTCTTCAGCAAGATCTGAACTGGTCATTGAGTTATAACACAATAATTGAGAAAGCACTTTCCTTGATTACCCTTACTAAATTCCTAGGCATGTGGTTTTATAATCTCAACTGAAAGGGCAGAAAAATAGGCATACAGCCCTGGTACCAGTCACTGTGGGAGCTTGCAAAAGCATTTTCTGCAACACAGGTTGCATTATTAAAAGATTTTTATTATGACAAGGACGTAGGGTGGTCAGTAAAGAGATGGAAGGGGTTTGTGTTTTAGATATAGGCCTTCTGTAATAAAGTCATCATTGTCAGTGTATATTCATGCATTTGGGAACATGACCATGCCATGGACTCATCCAGGCTTATCCAAGTACATGTATGCAGATCAAGTAAGTTTTGCATTTAGAAAATGTAGGATATTTTCAGCTTACATTTATCATAAGGCAAATGTGCTACAACAGTGGCCACCCTGTTTAGCTACCCAAAAGTACAGTTACAATACAATTTAATACAGGAGGAATCAGAGGCCCTGCTCATTAGAACTTACAATCTAAAGCCTCGTACACACGGGACGACAATCGTATACAACAGGTCGTACGAATGACCGTTGTATGCGAAATCGATCGTTCGTACGCGCGATTAGAACAGCCGACATAAGACGTTCGTACAACGGGAGTTGTATGAGCAAACTAGAAAACTTGGTCGTACCAACAAGCGCTCATACGACCGTTGTATCGTGTGTACAGAGCAGTTGGTACAACAAGTTGTATTGTGCAAAACACGCATGCTCAGAAGTCAGGAATGGCCGGATGCTAATTACATGCACCTGAAGGTTCTTTCTTTGGTCGTACGATCGTGTAGTGCAGTCAGTATGCTAGATACAACAGCCAACATACGATTTGAGACGATCGTACGTACGATCGTCGTCCCGTGTGTACGAGGCTTTAGAGGGAGTGTCAAGAGATACAAAAGGTAATAGCTGCGAGGGATGAGCTGATGGAGAAAATAAAAGTACAGTTATTAGGCGGGGGCAGAATAGGCTTCTCTGAAGAGAAGGGTTTTCAGGGCAACCATGCACAACTGCACTAGATTTTGTAGCTACAGAGTATGAGATAGTTGTACAGATTGAAAAAGAAAAAAGTTTAGGACTTTGCGTGAAGCGTAATTATTATCGCTTAAAAAATCTGACCATGACCAATGAAGGAACTATCCCTTTTCTGTCGAGAAAAAAGCATCAGCGCTTTCAACACCTGAATGCAAATAATACCTGCCAATCAAATAAGGAAGAAGACTGTGACCTGTACACAATGTTTATTCTCAAAGAGATGCCTGTCCTTCTACTGTGTGATCTTATTTCTCAAGAGATAATACTGTTGTAGATAAAGAAAGAAAATTTAAACCAGTGGTCTCTGAACTGCGGCCCTTTAGTTGCCTTTGACCCTTGAGGCACTATTACTCCCACTGACACCAACAATTGGCATGGCAATCATTTTTGCAGTGACACCAACGATGGGGCACAATGTCTTGCACCGACATCAACAATTGGGCACTATTCCTCCCACTTAGACCAACAATGGGGCACTAATAAATCCCCTAATACCAATGCCAGTCTGCATGCTGGGATCAGGGTCTGGTGTGGATTTTGGAGGGGACCTCTCTATTTTTCTAAAACATAAGGGGTTCCCCCTAAAATCCATACCAGTGTGAATACTAGGCATATATATATAGGCAATATATATTTATTTTTTGCCTAGGCTCCCCAGTAAAAAAAAAAGGAATATTACTATTTCTACCTAGCAATGCTCAGTCTTTTCCATCACTTAGTCTTATTGGACCATGCCTGGGAACCTTTAAACCTCCCATCGTGATGCTTCAATATATAGATTTTTCTCAACAAATATTCACATCCCCAATGATTAAAGTACAGAGCAAGTACAGTTCAAACACATGATGAAAATGTATGTGAGAGCAGAGCTACACAAAAACACTCATTTACCCCATCCATTCTGTACTTGCTTGCATAAATCATTTACACAGAATAAAATACTTTATGCAGCCAGCTCGCCTTCATTAATCCTTTGATGGGAGACATATGCACCCAGATCTTTTGAGGTACAGAATATTTGACAGTCTTTCTTTCAGGCTGAGATGCCATCAAAAGGAACTAAATGAAATATTGAGCAGTGCTTTCCATGATCCGTCCCTTGATGTTCACCATCGACCATCGTTGCAATCCTAGCTGTCATTCTTCTCACCTGAAAGTTTTAATTAATATTTCAGTGCAGATTGCCTTTTTCTAAAAATAGAGGAAAATGAAAGTGAAAGTGTTGTTTACGGCCAAAAGCGGGGCTGTACTTCGACAGGCCTGGGTGCAAAATGTACCATTGTGTGTGATGCTATTCTGCGGCTTTAACAATAGTGTATATATTTTATTATTTTCTGGATGCAGAGACCTGCAGAATACTGAGGCTTCGGTTGTCTATAAAACATTAAACACTTGACTCATCCCCCCCTTCCAAAATTGATCAGACGGCACATTTTATTTGGAGTCGGATGGCCATAGCAGCATTTTTTATTACAAATCATTTAATACAACATTCAGAAGAAAACAAGTTTGATGAATATAATACAGTCAATGCATAACAAATAAACCAACCTCAGCTTATGCCCGGTCTAAGGTCTTTGAAGGCCTATATGCTCATGACCAACCGGTTGTATCTGCAAAGCAATCAAAGGCCCCCAGCCGCAACTTACACCAGCTCAGGGACAATTAACCACTTATGTACTACCAGATACAATCAAATTAATACCGCGGTGTTACCACTGTATTGTTAGGAAGGGACACCCATACCTCAGATTGGCCCAACCCACAATTTTCCACAATTTTTTAACTAGCACCGCCTTCAAAGACCCAATAGACCCCCTGCCTGCTGCTATGACAAGAAAATAAAAGGACCAAGAAACACAATTCCCCCCCCCCCTCTACCCACTACAGGACACACCCTCTGCCTTGAACTCTCCAATCGGGTAAGCAGAATGCATTATTCTAATCACCCCATTAATACTCCGCCTCTTCTGCATGCCCCAGTCATGCTGGCCCTCCTGCTAGTTTGCTAGGCCATAGTCTTCAAAAATAGAAAATTAAAAAAAATGGTTTTAATTAGCTTTATATTAAAGCAGTTGTATACCCCCTAATGTGATTTTCACCTACAGATAAGCCTACAATAACGCTTACATCTAGGTAAAATTAATATTAATTAATTAATTAATTAATGATATTCGCTCTGCATGCAACCACCTGACGTCACAGCGCATGCACTCTGATGATCTGGCAGAGGCTGCCGGAAAATCAGAGCTTGCTTCTGGAACGAAGCCACTCACATCGCTGTGTTGATTTTACAATTTTTAAATAAAGTAAGCATCAGTTTTTCATTATGGAAGCCTCCCGTTCTTTTTTCATATACTTGGAACCTAGAGCATCCATCTGAATCAGTGGAAGACCGGTCCTTGTTGCCATTTCCATCATATCTGGGCGCAAATGATCTCTGTAACAGGGATCCCGGATATCTGGTGGGTAGGGTGTGGAAATATTGTGTCCCCTCTTGGTTGAGGATCTTTGTCACCCTTTCTTCCCCTGGATGGTCCATTGGTTGCACGGATGTTAATGAACACAGAACATTTCATATGAACTTTATACATTGTGGCACTTTAATTCAATTTATTTTCATGAATTGTGATTATTAGCATCAAATGTTTATATATATAGCACCAAATGTTTATATATATTTATTGCACTGTCACTGTGATTAGGTAATACTTTTATGCACATTGCACTTTATTTCTTCATTTATTAGTACAGAGCAGTTTAATTTGGTTTTTTATACATAAACCTGTGCAGTGCCATTCTGCATGCCTCATATTTGAAACAAACAGAAATGTCTGACACAGGCATGTGAAGACATACTCTGCTTAAGCCGGCGTACAGGGCAACAAATGACGCCAAAAGTGCAGGTAGGAAGGTATATAATGCCTTTAAAGTATTTGTAAAGGCAGAAGGTTTTTTATCTGAATGCATTCTATGCATTAGGGTAAAAAGCCTTCAGTATGCAGCAGTCCCCCTAGCAGCCCCTGAGCCCCATCTCAATCCATCGGCTGTCCGGGTCTCTACCTCCTCATTGGTTGAGACAGCAGCAAAGCGCCTTTGGCTCCTGCTGAGAACAATAAAAGTCACTGAGCCAACGAGGAGAGAGAGGGGGTGGGGCATGCAGCAAGGGCACTCAAAAGAAGGGAGGAGCCAGGAGCACCGAAGAGGGACCTAAGAAGAGGAGGATCTGGGCTGCTCTGTGCAAAACCGCAACAGAGCAGATAAGTATGACATGTTTATTATTTTTAAGAGACTTTAGTATCACTTTAACCACTTACTGACCACGTCGCGTACATTTACTGTGGCAGTGTGGTTGGATAGCGCAAATCACCGTTTATAAATGGCGGTTCATGCACACCTGAGTAGCAAACGTGAGCTTTCCAAGTGTGGCCGCGGGTTGGGCGGACTCAATGTGAACCAGCCCTCAAGGTATCATTTGACCTGTCTAAATGCTGCTGAGAATTTGCATACTTGACAGTTAGGCTGAGTTCTTAGCTCTGTATTTTTCAGGTGGTGCAGATGCTGCTTAGTATATTATAGACACAATGTACATATGTTACCATTAATCCTTTTGGAAGGTGCACAAGCACCACCACACCACAAGTCCAGTCTATAGCAATCACATACAGCTGATGCTGAGTGAGTGCACATGAAGTGGCTGGGCAATACGGGAGGATATCAGCAATGCTAAAATACAATAAAACAATAAAAAAGTGAGAAAATTGTATCCTGTTTTTACCACTTGCTTACTGGGCACTTAAACCCCCCTCCTGCCTGGACCAATTTTCAGCGCTGTTACTATTTGAATGACAATTGCGCGGTCATGCGACGTTGTACCCAAAAAAAATTGGCGTCCTTTTTTTCCCACAAATAGAGCTTTCTTTTGGTGGTATTTGATCACCACTGCGTCACCACTAGTTTATGGTGGTTTTCTTTCGAGATAAACACCCTTTTTTTCCTGCGGTTAAAAAAAACCCA
>BLSH010365633.1:424155-454337 GCA_018402905.1 Glandirana rugosa
CTCGGCGGCTACATTTGTACCGCCAAGGGGCGAGACACTCCCTTGAAAAAAGAACAATATTTTTTACTTTTTGCTATAATAAATATCCAAAAATAAAAAAACAAATTTATTCATCAGTTTAGACCGATATATATTCTTCTAAATATTTTTGGTTAAAAAAATCACAATCGGCATATATTGATTGGGTTGTGCAAAAGTTATAGCGCCTACAAACTATGGAAATTGGTTTATTGCGTTTTTATTTATTTATTATTTTTTTTACTGGTAATGGCGGCGATCTGCGATTTATATTGGGACTGCGATATTGCGGCGGACATGTCGGACATTTTTGGCACTTTTTTGGGACATTTATACAGCGATCAGATCTAAAAATAGACACTGATTACTGAATATATGTCATTGGCAGGGAAAGGGTTAACACTAAGGGGGCAGTGAAGGGGTTCCCTGTGTTCCCTGGGTGTGTTCTAACTGTGGGGGGTGGGGCTAACAGGGACATAACAGATCTAACTGATCCCGATCACATGGATCAGTAGATCTGTCATGCCCCCCCTCACAGAGCGGGGAACCGCCATGTTTACATCGGCGGCTCCCCGTTCTGGCTCTCTGTGAAGAGAGCACGGGTCTCGGGCGGACATCGAGTCCACCTGACCCGCGGGCACGCGCCCAGCACGAGCAAAAGCAGATCCGCACTATAGCCATCAATTGGTTATGATACAGAAGGAGTTAGAAAATTGTCATCCAAGTAGGAAATTATCCAAAATCATTTAAACGCAATTTTTGTGGATTTAATATATCCTCAAAAAAACAATACTCAATCGGCACAAAAAAATACCCCTTATGTAAACTACTAAACTGTGTGCAATCTCAACAAATAATGTGCAAATTAGTGCAATATAATAAATCTAGCTGCTGCAAACACTGAAAAAATGTGTTTTACTTCACATTAATAACATACAATTGTGCTCATAAGTTTACATACCCTGGCAGAATCTATGATCTCTTGGCCATTTTTCAGAGAATATGAATGATGACACAAAAAACCTTTCTTTCACTCATAGTTAGTGTTTGGCCGAAGCCATTTATTATCAATTAATTATCAAAACAAATTGTAGTTGGTCTACCTGACGGTGGTTTGGTTTCAACAGAGCCCCTCATTTTCCACTTCTTGAATAGAGTTTGAACACTGCTGATTGGCATTCTCAATTCATTGGGTATCTTTTTATATCCCTTTCCTGTTTTATACAGTTCAACTGCCATTTCCCACAGATCCTTTGACAATTCTTTTGCTTTTCCCATGACTCAGAATCCAGAAACTTCAGTACAGCACTGGATGAAAGATGCAATGGTCTGTCAGGAGTCCAGAAACTCATTGACCTTTTATACACACACACTAATTACATGCAAACAGATCACAGGTGAGGATGGTTACCTTTAATAGCCATTCAAACCCCTTTGTGTCAACTTGTGTGCACAAAATCACCAGAGTATGTAAACGTTTGATCAGGGTCATTTGGGTAGTTTCTGTTGTCATTATAATTTAAAAAGAGTAAACACAGTTGATTGATAATAAATGGCTTCAACCAAACACTAACCATGAGTGAAAGAAATGTTTTTGTGTTATCACTCATATTCTCTGAAAAATGGCCAAGAAATCATAAATTCTACCAGGGTATGTAAACTTATGAGCACAACTGTATAGCACCGTGCAGTGCTGTGCTGCTAATATCAAGTTAAATTAATTACTTCAATACAAAACCTCATAACAATAGTCCCAAATTCATATAGTGAATATCAAACAATTTAAAAAAGTGAAAAATGTAGAAAAAATATATACATATAAAAAATATATATAATAAAGTTCATATGATCACTTTCAATGGTAGTCCTTTTTTCTTCACCACATAAAGTGCTTCAAATGCATATAAAGTGAATGTTCTCTCCACCACCAGTGCGCATGGCTGCTCACCACAATCTCTGACCCCTGTTTTACCAGCGGGTCAGATCAACCATTCCCTGTCTGGGGTAAATCAGAAATCTCTCGGGTTGGTTGGTCCTCTGTCTCCCTTGAACAAGTCTTCAGCTATCTCTTCCGATCACAACAACATATAAAACAAAAGATCTAGTGCGAGATCTAGTGCTCTCTGTATTCATAGGTTTATTCTCCAGTGCAAATAATCAAGCTATACTCACAAGCAATGCACGTTAAAGTAGTGCAAACTTGACAGGCAAAAACATCTCTCTGTACACACTTTGTACACCGGAATGGCTGCGTAACGACGTCAGTAACTTAGAGTCCTTTATCCTGTCCGCGTTACGTCAATAAGCGTGACTTCTTTAGCAAGGGTGGAAATCAGACGCCTCTCCACTCTTAACCCCTTCAGCCACGGAAGGATTTACCCCCTTCCTGACCAGCACTGATATAGCACTGCGTCGCTTTAACTGACAATTGCACGGTCGTGCGACATTGTACTCAAACAAAATTTATGTCCTTTTTTTCCCACAAATAAAGCTTTCTTTTGGTGGTATTTGATCACAAAAAAGGAGCAGAAATTTTGAAAAAAACAATATTTTTTACTTTTTGCTATAATACATATCCAAAAAAAAAATTAAAAAAACAAATTTCTTAATCAGTTTAGGCCGATATATATTCTTCTACATATTTTTGGTTTTAAAAATTGCAATAAGCGTATATTGAATGGTTTGTGCAAAAGTTATAGCGTCTACAAACTATGGGAATAGATTTATGGCCGTTTTTATTTTTTCAATTTTTTTTCTAGTAATGGCGGTGATCTGCGATTTTTAGCGGGACTGCGATATTGCGGCGGACATATCGAACACTTTTGACACTTTTTTGGGACCATTGACATTTATACAGAGATCAGTGCTATAAAAAGCAACTGATTACTGTATAAATGTCATTGGCAGGGAAGGGATTAACACTAGGGGGTGATCAAAGCGTTAAATGTGTTCCCTGTCAGTGTGCTCTAACTGTGTGGGGGCTGGGAGGAGAGAGATCGCTGCTCCAAATTACTGGGAACATACGATCACTCTCCACTCCCCTGTCAGAACAGGGATCCACTTGTTTACACTCGCAAATCCCCGTTCTGTCACTGCAGGGGAGTGATCACGGGTGGCCAGCGGCCATCGAGTCCATCCCACATGCTGATTGGCTCCCCCGCTAGCCAGTGAGTGTGCGAGCGCGCCAGCAGCGGTGCGCACCCACCCACAATACACGCTCCCAGGCCCGCGGTCACGTGACCGCTATTCACGCAGGAGAGCCGACTTGCCGCAGTCAAACCACAGCGGCTGGTCGCAAGTGGTTAATATAACCTTCTCTGACATTCTAACAGGTTTAGCTGGTGCTAATTGTTTCAGCAGGTGCTTCTTATTTCCCCATTCAACACTGACAAACCAACGACAGGCTTTACCCGGGTGTGTCGGTGTTGAATGGGGAATTAATCAGCACCTGCTGAAACAATTAGCACCAACTAAACCTGTAAGAATGTTAGAGAGGCTTATATTAAGGGTCCTATCACATGTTTTGACGGGCTCCGCTGCTCAACGGGGATCCATCCGTTGATCCCCACTGGATCGGTGGATGACAGGTCAGTCTCTGCACTCTGTTACTGACATTGTCCATTGCCATTGCGGTGTACGAAGTGTGTACAGAGAGATGTTTTTAACTGTCAAGTTGGCACTACTTTAACGTGCCATGTCTGTGAGTATAGCTTGATTATTTGCACTGGAGAATAAACCTATGAATACAGAGAGCACTAGATCTCACATTTTGTTTTATATGATGTTATGATCGGGAGGGAGAGCTGAGGACATGTACAAGGGAGACAGAGGACCAACCCACCGGAGAGATTACTGATTTACCCCAGACAGGGAATGCTTAATTTGGCCCGCTGGTAAAACAGCGGTCAGAGATTGTGGTGAGCAGCCATGCGCACTGGTGGCGGAGAGCACAGTCACTTTATACGCATTTGAAGCACTTTATGTGGTGAAGGAAAAAGGACTACCATTGAAATTGATCATATGAACTATTATTATATATCTTTTTATACATATATATTTTTTCTACATTTTTCACTTTTTTGAATTGTTTGATATTCACTATATGAATTTGGGACTATTGTTTTGAGGTTTTGAATGAAGTAGTTAATTGAACTTGATATTAGCAGCGCAGCACTGCATGGTGATATTTGTGGATTTAATGTTTTTAATTGAATTTTTCTATTATTGGCATAAACACACCAGACAGTTCTGAGGCTAACAGTTAAAATATACAAAGAATCCTCTCTCAACAATATTAATATGCATGGCTGCATTTAGGAACAGAGGGGACCCGACCTGTTTTGTATTCTCGGCTAACCTCGGAAGACTCTTTTCCTCCACTATGAATTTTCTACCTCGATGTGCCCGTAAATTACAAAATGTAATGTCTTCACATATGGAAGTTTATTATTAATTTTATAGACACGCTTATTAAAGCTGCATTAAATTCAAGCTATAATATACCAACCCGTGGTGCAATAATTGCTTTTTGTGTGCTTTGATGCTTTGCTTTTGGCTATATTTATGTAGGAGATAAATAAGCATGTTTTTTTCCTCCTTACCTTTTTATGATCCTGGGCAACTTTCACTTTATGACTGAATGATCGTCTCTTTGTTACATTGGCGATCTAATCTTTTATTCATTATGCAGCATTAATTACACATTGCTTTACCCAGTATGGCTTTTTATTCCTGACTTGATAAATTGGCTTAAAATACAGGAAACTGAAGATTGTGAAATACATTTCACTAGGCTGGGTATTAAAGTAATTACTTTCTGCTGTGCCTTATTACTTACACTACCGGTGGCTGTTCACTGTAAGGGAGAAGTGGAGTTTTGAGCACTGAATAGTCCTCATCTGAAATCTGAAAACGACATTCACTTTTAGTGAATGTAAAGAGACCCTGTTACAAACGTAAAAAAATTCAGGTTAAAAAGCACACAAAAAATCAGGTATTTTAAATGTTTAATAGCAGTGTTTTTCCTTTCCATAAACTATTTGTTATTCTTTGCAATGTGCCTTTGAACATCTTAGTGTCAATTATCTAATTTCTTGCACATTATTATTATTATACAGGATTTATATAGCACCAACAGTTTGCGCAGCTCTTTACAACATTAGGGCAGACAGTACAATTACAATACAATTCAATTCAATACAGGAGGCATAAGAGGGCCCTTACAATCTAGGAGGGAGGGTCAAGTGATCCGAGAGGGTAATAACTGTGGGGGATGAGCTGATGGAGAAAATAAAAAGTGTGGTTGTTAGGTGGAGGCAGGATAGGCTTCTCTGAAGAGAAAAGTTTTCAGGGATTGCCTAAAAGTGGATAGATTTGGAGACAGTCTGACAGATTGGGGTAGGGAATTCCAGAGGATGGGAGAGGCTCGGGAGAAGTCCTGGAGGCGAATATGGGAGGATGTGATGAGGGAACTAGAGAGGAGGAGGTCTTGGGAGGAACAAAGAGGACGATTAGGTTGGTATTTTGAGACTAGGTTAGTGATGTAGATGGGGCAGAGTGGTGGATGACTTTACATATGTACACATACATAGTTCTCTCCTTATCTAGGAATGCCTAATTACTCTCTGTGCTGGCCCAGCTCCTCCACACCTCCCCTCATCTCCCTACATAATTATTTATGTAGCTGCTACAGGAACAGGGAAAGTAAATATCATAGAGCAGCCATACTCAACCAGGGTTCCGTGGTACCTTAGGGTTCCTCCAGAGGTTGCTAGGGTTTTCTTGAGCTGTGGCTAATTGACCTCCCATTTGATGGTGCATGTATAATTTCAGGGTCAACACCACTTGGCAGAGCCAGTTACAGGACACCATTGATCTTTTTAGCTGTCTGTAAGAGTGGCATTCCTAACACTATTGAAAGGGGGGGGCATTGTTTCAGTTGGCTACCAATGTAAGGGAGTGCTTCTCCCAATCACCCCAATGAATTGGTTTAAGCAGAGGTTCCTTGAGCTCTAACTGGATTTCAAGGGTTCCCCTAGGGCAGTGATGGCTAACCTTGGCACCCCAGATGTTTTGGAACAGGACAGGATGCTATAGATGCCACAATTGCAACGTCTGCAACTCACCTATCTGTGGGGAACACTTCACACACCCACACAAGGGCAAACAGTGCCGCATACGAGAATACTTTAACTGCAACACTGAGTACTATGTATACATTCTCAAATGTCCTTGTGCACTCACATACGTGGGCAAAACTATTGGCCCATTCAAAAGGGGATTCCAAAAACGAGCGACATTAGGTTGGCCCTTACAAAAGCTACAAAAAGTGAACAGATCGATATGAACAAACTGGTTGCTGTACCCTTTGTGGACCGTAAACATCAGACGCATGAACTGAGGGGCATGGTCATTGCTATTAGAGGATGCGACCGTGACCGCCACCTCCTGCAATGTGAGGCTTTCTGGATTCACACTCTCAGGACGGTACAACTCGGGGGATTGAACACCAATCTCTCCTTTGCCTGTTTTCTCGATGACAGGTAAAAAACTGAAATGCTAGTAACCCTGGGCACTATGGGGTTGATTTACTAAAGCTGAAAAGTGCAAAATCTGGTGCAGTTCTGCAAAGAAACCAATCAGCTTCCAGGATTTGTTGTCAAAGCTTTATTGAACAAGCTGAAGTTAGAAGCTGATTGGCTACTATGTGCAGCTGCACGAGATTTTGCACTCTCCAGTGTTAGTAAATCAACCCCTATGTGTGTTGATCGGAGCTATTATCTCTTCCTTTTTCTTTTTTTGCGCTTAGTGGGAAGTTTTTTTGATGCCAAGAACCTGCCAACTTGGAAATATGTTCTGATCACCCTTTTCCCTCCCTCCCCCTTTTCTCTCCTTCCCCCCCTCTCCCCCTGTATGTTAGTTTTTCCCTTAACAGGGTCTCATTTATTGCATTAACCCAATCCATATAGGTAGGGAGTATTGCAGATTGACACTTTCTGGCTATACGTTTTCTGGCAATAATAATAATAAATATGACTCTAAATACACCTGTATAGCTATGAGGTACATCTCTTCATCTAACCAACCAAGTAGATAAAGTTTTGGATCTACGTCAAGCGTTAGATTCCAAATTATCTATTGATCGAATTCACCACTATTGTCCAATATCTCTGCAATTTTGGGCACCTGCAGAGCATATGTATAAGTGAACCATTGTCAACCTCACATGGGGGGCATAATGGACTATCTCTTCTTTGTCATCTGTGAAGTTTATAGGGAGTGCGATATGTATGATGGATGATAAACAATTGGGAACATTTTTGAGAAGAGGAGAGTGATACTCTGAGCACATTATCTAGTATAGTGGACCATTCCTCATCTGATATTGGACCAATATCTTCCTCCCACCCAGATCTGCAGTTGAATGACATAGCATTGGATATCTGACACATCAAAGAACCATATACAGAGGATATTTGTCCCTTCCTAGACTATGCTGATACTAGCTGTGAAAGCACTCTGGGAGTAACCAGTTCCCATTTAGTACAGCAGCCTGTGTCGATATGGCGTGTCTAAGTTGCAGGTATTGGAAAAACAGGGTGTTCGGTAACCCAAATACTCACCGCAGAGATTGAAAGTCTTTCAATAAGTTACCATGGTACAACTGTGAGACATATACTAAGCCACTTCTAGACCACGTGGAAAAACCCCATAGCTTATCTAGCTCGGAGTAGTTCCTGTTATTCCAAATACGGGACCATTTTGTGCATCCCGCTAGTGGGGAACAATTGGACAACACCTTAAGTTCTCCTGCCTCTACACATTCCACAAAGTTTTCGCTAGAGAGTTGCGTGCAAACAATAGTTGTAACCGGGTTAGATGACTCAGGATTGAGCCATCCGTCAAGTGTTGTAATTGAGCTGCTAAGTAGTAATAGTAGGGGTTCGGTACTGCCAGACCCCTTGAGTCTTTAGCTGCCTGTAAAGTTTCAAGCTTGATATGAGGAACCTGCTTCCTCCATATCAATGTATGGAATATGGTGTTGTACTTTTTGAATACATTGATGGGAATCCAAATGGGTGCATTATGGAGTGCATATAAAATCTGCAGGCTCCAGATCATCTTTATTAAGTTGCAGAACCCTACCGCTGATAAAGGCGGTTTGATCCAGCTAGAGTTTTCTTGATATGGATTAATATTAAGTTTAACATACAAGCTAAAAGTACAACTTTAATCTGGCTCGCCCCCTGTGGTAGGGAAGTGTCAAGGGGATCTAATGGTTGTAATGTGGACTTGTCCAAATTTATTTTGAAGCCAGAGAAAGCTCCAAATTTTTTGTAATAATGCCATGAGGTTCATCAGGGAGTTTGGTATTTTTTTTTGATGGTCTTGTGAATCTTATTATTATTTGCATGAACCATGGCACAAGCAACAGCACCCATCTATATGACCATTAATTATCAAGCGCAGTGATATGCTACGTGCTGAGATATGC
This sequence comes from Glandirana rugosa, assembly GCA_018402905.1. Taxonomy (NCBI): domain Eukaryota; kingdom Metazoa; phylum Chordata; class Amphibia; order Anura; family Ranidae; genus Glandirana; species Glandirana rugosa. The sequence continues at coordinate 432,668 of BLSH010365633.1, forward strand.
CTGCAGTGTCTCTCATTAATATTCACACATGTATATATCTACTCAGATGATAGTTTTAGGTAGATATTCTGGTGCTGCATGCAGATGACAGGTCCCCTTTAACAACCTGTTGAAATCCATGTACTATGAGCAGCGTGCCTTTGTCTCATTATGGCGATGATAGAAACATGATGACAACATAAGTTTATTTCACTAATACAAACAACTCTTGTGCTAATTATCGGACTGGACATGGCTGTCTACTTGTAGCAACGGTCAGATACAATTTCACTGACAAATTTCTTGAAATTTCTACAGGGCCCTGCAATTCATGTCACCCTACAACCTGTGTTGTCACAAATCAGGCAACAGATGCAGATTCAGGTGCACTGTCCGAAAATAAGTTTATTATTTTTAATTATTTATTTATTTCAGGTACTTGTATAGCGCCATTAATTTACGCAGCGCTTTACATATACATTGTACATTCACATCATTCTCTCAAGGAGCTTACAATCTAAGGTCCCTAACTTACATTCATACATACACATACTAGGGTCTAATTAGACAGGATCCAATTAACCTACCAGCATGAAAAATTATTTTTAAAAAATACCATAAATTCAAGACATGTTCTGATACTCGCCCATGAAATAAAATCTTAAAGGGCCAATCCACCCAAGAGATCCTGGCTCTGTTCCTGCCCATGTTGATATCTTATTCCACTTGCTACCACAGGGGTGTCCTGATGTTCACAATAACACCAAGGTAGGCGGATCGATATGTTCTGTAGGATCTCAGCAAAAACCCTTTGTGTAGAAAGGAAAGGTACACTGCTCCAGGTGAATGTAATATCCTGATGGACCCAGTGGTCTGTGTGCTAGCCCCGGATTGCTTCCATGACACTGGATACAAAATAAATTTGGCTGCAGACCACTGCTGGTCCAAGAGTGTTTATTGAATAAACTGTACTGTACAATGAGTACTACCACCAGGACACAGTCAAATGAATCATGTTGACGCGTTTCACACAAACATTATGCTTCCTCAAAACTAGGCTCAATAAACATTCTTGATCCGGTGGTGGTGTGCAGACGAATTTGTTTTGTATCCAAAAATCCTTTGTGACTTTGCAGACACTAACAAAAATTCTGAAGGTGTGCTCAGCCTTGCTTTATCATTTAAACACATTCTCTCATATGAATTATGATAATACATTTTCTGTGTTTGCAGGTCTGTGGCTGGAGTAGACTCAGGTCCGGGAATGGTGCACATGGAAATACAAGATTTAGATGGAGGTATGGTATCTTATTTCTACTACATGGAAAATACAGTGGCTACAATTATTGAAGAGGAACTTCACTGGGCTATCAAAAAATAAAAGTTAAACTTTGAAACCCCCCCTCCATTCTCATTGCTGAAATGCATGTGCAGGATCGCCAACTGTGAGGAGGCCACAGGTGGGGTAGTCAGGCTGGGGTAGGTCGTCTTCAGCTAGACAAAGAAAGAGGAAGTGGCTTGCAACACCAAGTTAAAATAGTTACTCTCTCCACACCCACTCACCCCCCCCCCCAAAAAAAATATCTGAAAATGTGTAACGGGGGGGGGGGACTAGATTGATGCTAAAGCCCCATACACACGGGCAGAATGTCGGGAGACATTTGCCGGTTCAAGAAAAAATGGCCGACATTCTACCCGTGAGTATGAACAGTGCATGCTGGAAAACCAGCAGCCAATAGAAGCGAGCGATGATCGGAGTGTTCTGGCGGGGGGCCGTCCTCCTGTCAGAACACAATTGCTCAGTGGGGGAGGTTGCTGAACTAACCTTGCATGGTTAGTACAATGGCTCCGACCCCACAGGATTGCATTAAAAAATGTAGTGTGTACCTGGCTTAAGTATTTATTTGGAATTAATGTATGCTTTAAGAACTCCATGTCCAGTGGCTATGACCACTGGGGACTGATGCTTTGGGAATGTTGCCTTTTTATTCAGGGGCAGCACTAAAATGCACCCCTGTATTACAAGCTGAATGGGATGAGGCTGGGTTCACACTGATGCGGTGTATCACATCCCATGCCGTTTGTACAGGAATCACTCCGGATTCCTGTACAATTCACATGCAAATTCAGTGCAGTGCAAATTGAGCACAATGTTAACTACCTGCGATTCTAATGCGGTGCAGGAACCGCACAGAAATCACTGTGGTTCCTGCACCGCATCAGTGTGAACCCAGCTTCAGGGATACATGTTCAAAAATAGAACACCCGATTTCTGTACGGCTCCCGCACCACATAAGGGGTACAGGCAGTTCACGCTGTGCTCTGCGAACCACTATGGGTGTCAATATATTGAATGGAATCGGATCGCATGGTTCTGAACACCCATGCGTTCCGATTCCAGTGTGGACATAAAAAGGGTCCTGCACTTTTTTGGTGCGGATCCAGTGCAAATTGAGCCATACATAATGTATAGCTCAATATCGCACTGCACTAAATTTGCATGTCATTTGTACAGGAATCCGGTGCGATGCTGTAGACCACATAAGTATGAACCCAGACTAAAGCATGAAACCTTCTAGTGCTGCAAACTGTAAGCAAACATAATCAGCACTATGGACAGTTCATAGCTTTGTACTTCTAACGATTCATATTCTGCTGGTATTCTCATAAAATGAATGGAGAATCAGCCCACAGTATTATTTGTTTCCTCATGCATTCATAAGAGAATGATAAATCATGGGAAAATGAAGATGCCGCTGTGTGTGACCGCTTTAATAGTAATGATTTTCCTGCTCAGATTTTCCATTCTTTCCCTTTATAGAGAGTTGGGAAGTTTGCGTGGTCTTTGCAGGCAGATGAGCTGGTACAGGCTATGCACCCTTCAGAGTTCCACCAGTGCTGAGCGAATATTACCAATACCAGGACTCCTTGTCAGAGATATAGAGGCTATGTCAATGGGATTTGGGCTGTGCTGATGAGCTTGCTTTTGACAAGAGTTTGAGTGACTTCAGAATTCATTGACTGGAGTTTTGATTTGCCGTTGACCTCCCTCTCACCTGCATTTGACCTGCTTCAATCTGCTTTTATATTCCCTTACCTGCATTCACTCCAGAGCAGACTGCATTACTAGTCATTTTTAAGTGTTTTTTATTTTGTTTTTCTGGTGTTCAACAGTAATTTTACAAGGTTTGTGAGAGTATTTTTACACGTGTATCAAGCTTCAGGTATTGCTTCCTGGGCTGGATAAGAGGAGGGCAGTTTTAGAGAAGGAGATAATATTTTAGGTGCAAAAATGCACACAAACATGTGCGTCATACATTAACAGGTGCACCTATTTAACTGTATGGGTGCAAAAACACACAAATACACAAAATCAAAAAGCTCATGTACAAGTATAAGGTATAGAGCATAGGATGGCTAAGCATACAAGTCAGACCTTGGGAAACAAATTTAAAAATGCTTAAAGCGGATCTTGCCCCATATCAACTTGATAAAAAATAATGTTCTGTAGCAAGGAACATACTTTCCACATTAATAATAACGCTAATAAAATTAGTGTGTGCTGTAAATTGCATCCAGCATTGCTCCTGTTTCTTCATGCTGGAGGCTGCCATTTTGCGAAAGTCCAGAGCCACTGAACAGCAGTAAATCATAAAGCAGAACTAAACCCATTGATTTAATGGCATCACAAAACAGATACGTTACTAGAATGCCAGAAATGCTAACTGTCACTTTGCTTGTGTCCTAAACTATACTGCCAAACTATCAAATGGCTGGTGTCATAGCTGATTACATGGGAACAAAAGCCCCCCAACAGAGGCCTTCATTTAGACAAGTTCCCTTCTGCAGTTACACACTGCAGACAAGCCAAATGGAATACTTTATGCTGTTTACACCAGTGATAAGAGCTCTCAAAGTACAATTACAGAAAAGGCAGAGGTTACATTTTCAAAATTGATTTCTGGGTATACAAAAATAAATTATGGGCTTAATTTACTAAAACTTGAGAGTGCAAATCTGGTGCAGCTCCAATCATCTTCCAGGCTTTTTTTTTGTCAAAGCTTAATTGGCTACCATGCACAGATGCACCAGATTTTGCACTCTTCAGTTTTAGTAAATCAACCCCTATGTATTTACAAGCACTTGGTTTCCCTTTAAACAATAAATCCCCCAAAGTCTCTAAATAATGGTGGTGTTTCAATGGATCATGACTATCCATACATATTTTACAGGCGTCAGCTTTAACAACTGTTCACTGCTGATAGCTTCCATGATCTGGGTAAATACATCTAATGTGCCAAACTTATAAACTGGCATGTACAAAAAGAAAAGACTGCCAGAACAATTCTCTTTAATAATTCAGCAGAAAATTGTAAATATTTTAGAGCATTCACCTATGTTGTATTCTTTCTATATTCTGAAGGGTAATCGCTTGAGAATAAATCGTATTCAGAATAACAAAGTCTTTATTATTCACTAGGATTATTCAATGTTCATTGCATTCTAAATGCTTGTGAATGATGACACAATTTCGTATATCATGCAATTCTCTTTGTATACGACCATGTTACAAAAACTGGTTAACTATACCCAAAGCCAATGTTTTAGTCTCAATTCTGTCCCATGGGGATTGACTTGCCTCTTATATTTCTTAAAGACAATTAGATGTTGCCCCTTCCTTATGGCCTTATTATTGTCCATCATATACCTAGATGCCTCAATTGTTTGTTGATTCTATATGAGGAAACACTACTCTGATGAACATGGCACAATCATTGTGTCATGGCCATTGGGTGGTAGTAAGAATTGCCTTAAGCCTAGTACACACATTTAGAATATCAGATGAATGATCGTCCATTCTTTTAGCATGCCAGTCTCCATATCGAAAACCAATAAAGTTATGAATATTCTCCTAAGACAGAATACGACTTCGGACGTGATGTAATGCATTGTATTGTATCGTAATGTTTTCTTTCATTTCTGAGCATGCGTGGTCTTGGTCACACAATTTTTTTTTCGTACTAATACTATACTAATAACATAAAAATTATTTGTTCTCTTATCTTAAAATAAAAATTTACGTGCTTGTCCCTTCAGATATTTTCACATGAACTCAGCTCTCGAAAGCTGTGTACTAAAGAATAGATTATTAAATGATTGCACCAAATATGTTTTTTTTTTCATCCAATACTCTCATTGTGTATACGGGCCTGAAGTCATATTTTGTGAACTTATGTGTAGAGCTCTAGGGAGATGTTTAGACAGCCTTAGGGTAGCCATTCAATCTGATCCCTTGCACTACATAGCTGTTGGTAAATCTAAAGACGATTGCATAGAGACTCTATATCAGACAGTAATAGTTTCAAGAGAGTTTTAGGAGGTTGGATTAGGACTCCTCAAGAAAGATGAAAGCGGCAAGGCTCTCAAGTTCAGGGTAAAGTTGGCCATGCACTAGTATAATTTGGTTCAAAATTTTATTATTAAAATTGTTACCACTTGAATACAAGGCCTTCTATAGAGCTTTTTATTTACAGGTTTAAATTAGTATTTTACTTAGAACCCCCAAACATTATATATATATATATATATATATATATCTATATATATATATATACATATATATATATATTTAGCTTGGACCTTAGAGAATAAAATGGCAATCATATAAAACACAACAGTTAACCTAATTTTCTTGTATAATGTGAAAGATGATGCTACGCTGAGCAAATAGATACCCAACATATCATGCTTTAAAATTATGCACGCTCGTGGAATGGCGACAAACTATGGTACTTAAAAATCTCCATAGCCGTCAATTTAAGAATTTTTACAAGTTACTAATTTATCTTTACAGAGGAGGCCTTGCATTAGAATTATTGCTCTCGCTCTAACAATCATGGTGATACCTCACATGTGTGGCTTGAACACTGTTTACACATATGGGCGCAACTTGCGGATACGTTCGCTTCTGTGTGCGAGCACAGAGGGATTTTTTTCTTATTTATTTTACATTTTTTATTTTTACACTGTCGCCTATTTTTTTTTCTGCTCACCTTCATTCCTATTATAAGGAATGTAAACATCCGTTATAATAGTAAATAAGAATGACAGGTCCTGTTTATTGAAAAAGACCCCAGGTTTCTCATTTGCCTTTAAAAGCAAAAGAAAAAAAATGTAATGTTAAAAGCAAACAAAATACATGTCTTTGAATGTACTGAAAATTTTCATAGGACGCTTGTTCGAAAATTTACTAGTGTATGGCCAGTTTGAGACTACATAGAGTGCATTGAAAAAGTATTTATACCCCTTGAAATGTTCCACATTTTGTCATGTTACAACCAAAAATGTAAATGTATTTTATTGGGATTTTATGTGATAGACAAACACAAAGTAGAAGGAAAATGGTAAATGGTTTTCAAACATTTTTTTACAGATAAAGATGTGAATAGTGTGACATACATTTGTATTCAGCCCCCTTAACTCTGATTTCCCTAACTAAAATCTAGTAGAACCAATTGCCTTCAGAAGGCACCTAATTAGTAAATAGAGTCAAACTGTGTGTAATTTAATCTCAATGTAAATACAGCTGTTCTGTGAAGCCCTCAGAGAACCTTAGTGAACAATCAGCATCATGAAGGCCAAGGAACACACCAGGCAAGTCAGGGTTAAGTTGTGGAGAAATTTAAAGCAGGGTTAGGTTATAAAAAATATCCCAAGCTTTGAACATCTCATGGGGCACTGTTCAATCATCATCTGAAAATGGAAAGAGTATGGCACAACTGCAAACCTACCAAGACATGGCCGTCCACCTAAACTGACAGGCCGGGCAAGGAGAGCATTAATAAGAGACGCAGCCAAGAGGCCCATGGTGACTCTGGAGGAGCTGCAGAGATCCACAGTTCTGGTGGAAGAATCTGTCCACAGGACAACTATTAGTTGTGCTCTCCACAAATATGGCCTTTATGAAAGAGTGGCAAGAAGAAAGCCATCGTTTACAGAAAGCCATACAAAGTCACATTTGCAGTTTGCGAGAAGCCATGTGGGGCACACAACAAACATGTGGATGCAGATGATCTGGTAAGATGAGACTAAAACTGAACTTTTTTACCTAAACGCAAAACGCTATGTGTGGTGGAAAACTACCACTGCACATAACCCTAACTACACCATCCCCACCGTGAAACATGGTGGGGGCAGCATTATGTTGTGGGGATGCTTTTCTTCAGAAGGGTCAGGGAAGCTGGTCAGAGTTGATAAGAAGATAAATTGAGCCAAATACAGGCCAATCTTAGTAGAAAATGTGTTTGCAAAAGACTTGAGACTGGGGCGGAGGTTCACCTTACAGCAGGACAACGACCCTAAACATCCAGCCAGAGCTACAATGGAATTGTTTAGATCAAAGTATATTCTTGTGTTAGAATGGCCCAGTCAGAGTCCAGACCTAAATCCAATTGAGAATCTGTGGCAAGACTTGCAAATTGCTCTTCACACGTGCTCTCTATCCAATCTGATAGAGCTTGAGCTATTAAGCAAAGAAGAATGGTCAAAAGACTTGCAGCTGTAATTGCAGTGAAAGGTGGTTCTACAAAATATTGACTCAGGGGGGCTGAATACAAATGCACCCCACACTTTTCAGATGTTTATTTGTAAAAAATGTGAAAACCATTTATCATTTTCCTTCCACTTCACAATGATATGCCACTTTGTGTTGGTCTATCACATAAAATCCCAATAAAATAAGTTTACGTTTTTGGTTGTAACATGACAAAATGTGGAACATTTCAAGGGGTATGAATACTTTTTTAAGGCTCTGTATGCATGGGTGTTTTGCCCCAGTGTGAATGGCAGTAGCAAGATTTAGAAGATTCCTTTCCTTCTGCTGCCATTCTTACCAAGGCAAAATGCCCGTACGAATGTGGCCCAAGGATGGCAATGGCAATAGTCTTCATGGTCTTCAGGATTTTTATTTTTTATTTTTGTGACATATAAATGTACAGTAGATAGGTAAGCACAACCAAATAAAGCTGAATTTCTATTTGAAACATATATATATATATATATGAGTGACTGTGCCAGTGACTCTCCTTTTTGGACTGCCAGTTATGCTGGCCATACACTAGACAAAAAATCATTCGAAATCCTGTCATTTGGACAGTTCGTTCATTTATTGTCCAATTAATGGGCAAACATCTAAAATTGGTTGTGATGTTTTTGAGCCGATAAATTGAAGGAAAGGTTTGGAAAACTGTGGGCGAACGGACGATAAATCGAAAGGTTAATGTGTTTCTCGCACATACAGTTTGCACTGGGCTTATGTGGCAAAACAAACGAAACACTGATTCATTTAAGTCAGTTGAACGATTTATCGATCAAACTTTGGTCATTACATGATGGCAAAATCGTTTGCTCTCACGAACGTGTGTTCGCTTTTCGAAAACTAGCTCGGCCGATTTTTCCTATAGTGTATGGCCAACATTATTATCACTACTCTGAGCTCTGTCCTTCCTACACGCTCTGTTATAAAACCTCCTGTCCATGACACTTGATTTCAATTTGCAGGGACTAGTTTTAGGGCATTATATTAGTAGGAACAAAAATTATGTTTATGAGTTTTGAAGAAACATTTAAAAAATTTAAAAAAGGATATTTTTTTTTTTGTGTAACAATCCTTTGTAATTTTTTTAGTCAAACATTCATTCTGAGCTCCGTCTATACACACATACATGTACGTTATATGATTTGTAGCTCCAGCCAGATCTTATTTATCACGGGCTAGAAGGTGCCTCCTGAGACTATGAGAGATACAGCACACTTGTGTCTGGATACATTTGTCTCCCAGTGGTTGTCAGCCTGCCCGGCACAACGCTCCCCGTACTTTAACTGCAAATAAAAGTGGTCAATATTTATATTGTGCAAACCGCCATTCTTCCCTCCAACTGCCTCTTTGAGCTACTTAATGTTTCCTTTATTGATTTTTCTCTGCAGATTATCGATATGTGACATGCCAGATTCAAAACTGCTCTGATAAAACACGGACATTCCCATTCAATGGGTACATTGATCGCAATTCTTTAACTGTACAAGATGATTACATCTTTCTTAGGGTAAGTGGCATAACATTAATATCGCTTTGAGCACTTGAATTATGGGTTATTAAATAACGTAAGTGGAGCTCAAAGGGGATTTCAGCTCTACACAAGTTTTTTGGCTGTATAAAGGTCATATCGATGGAATAGTGTAACTGAGCCATTTTGTCTCTTTTCTCTGCTACAGTAGATCAGAACATACTGTAATAGCGGCAATCCTACATTGATTCCTTAGGCTATGTCCTCTGCTACCTCCACATCCATTTGCTAAGTTGTGTTCTTTAAATGCTAATGAGCTGTAGATATGGGGAATTAATTGGGAATAACCGTATCTCTCGCTATACATTTTTATTATCGTAATGAACATCTTTAATTAAAAATGTGAGTGTGTTAATATAAAAAGCTGCAGAATGCTTTAATTTCTTCTTTAGGTTCCTTAAAGGCAGGGCATTTATTCAGCAGGACCATGAGGGAACATAGTTTCAGCACCTCCAGCACTGAATGTATGTAATGGCAAGGGATGCCAAGGTGTGCTGGAGAGCTAATGCTGGCTGCTGGGGGATCTATTGTTGCTGGGGGATCTATTGTTGGGAACTGGGAGGTGGGTAGGGGATGGAACCAAGGGACGTGCTCTGAGGTGGGTAGGGGTGACTCAGAAGTGGGGAGTACCTGTACCAATTCTCTGAGAAAAAAAATCCCTGCCTAAAGGCTCCTATACCTGGAAAGTACTGTACATATAAGATTTTGTAAAATGTATTCTGTACATGGCAGGCAGTTAATTGTTTTTGGTTGCTAGTGGTTTGGTCAGTTACAACATTTGGCCCAATCACCTACACACCTTTGTTGATCCAAGTAGAAATACGTTGCACATTTAGTCACTGCCTCATGGGCAAATTATGAAAAGGTTGCATAACATACATATTAAATGTACAGGGGTACTGGCTTGTGACTGTCCAGGGTACTCCGTGTATCAAAGGGACAGGGTAGGTAGAAGGGGGGATGGGTGTGCATGTACAGTATGTCCAGAGTAAGTTTTTAGTGAACACAAGGGATGATATTACTAACGGGGCAAGGGAAGAGGAGGAATCACTGTGGCCGAAGCTTCAAGGGGAAAAACAAATGAGAAATGTATAATGGATGTATGCTACAGGCCCCCTTGCCTGAAGGATGAAGGGAGGACCAATCACCTCTGACAGATAGAAATGAGGGCAAGGTAAGGCAATGCTATTATTATGGGGGGCTTCAATTTTCCAGATAATGACTGGGCAGACAAAACAGCTCAGTCATCTAGGGATTGCCATTTCATGACTGTCTTGCAGGATAATTTCATGTTGTAATAGGTGCATGCCCAAACTAGAAATAATGTTGTGTGAGACCTGCTAATTACAAACAACACAGAGCTGAATGCAGAAATGGAAGTAAGGCATAACTTGAGTAACAGTGATCACAGGGCAATTACATTCATCAGAAATCACAGGAAAAAGAGACATGAGGGTAGTACAAGAACATTAAACTATGCCCATCCAAGGTCAGAGAGTGGTGTCACCTGACCCCGCCATTGTACTTTGGGTCTTTTCTATCTAGCAATGTGTTTCTGTAAGGGTTTAGTTCAGTTCTTTTTTTCTAAAGAGTTGAAGGGTGGGTACTTCAAGATTGCATTGATACACAGAAACATAGAAGAGCTATGGCAAAAAAAGGCCAAGTGGCTATTATTAACAGGTTATTGAATCATGCGCTTGGAAGCTTGTTGTATGCAGAGAATACTTTACTTTCATGGAGGATGTCTTTATCATGAAACAGAAAAACAGAAACTTAATAACAAACGGGTACATATAACAGAGATAGACTATACATTTTGTTAGAGAGGAGCAGGGAAACAATATGGTTTTCTTTGATGTCCTCTCCGATGGTGCTGCTCTATGATCTCTAGCATAGCTTTCACATGGTGACACATTTGCTGGCCTTCTTCTAGTCTCATCTTGTACAGCTTTCATAGTAAAAACTGTTTGCTGTTTAGACTTGAATGCTCATGCAGTTTCTGTAATGAATTCCACATGCCTTTGGCTGTTTTCTCTGTTCTTATGTGGATAAGCTGGTCATCTTCCACAAGTAAGCTTATAATTGCTTTGCCTGCCTATCCTTTCCATCCCAGTCCTCTCCATTTGTGGGTCTGTCTGTATTCAGCACTTGCCATAAGTCATCTTTATTCAAAAGCATTTCCAGTTTAAACTTCCATAATTGGTAATTGGCATTGTTCAGCTTTGCTACTGCAAACTTCACATCTCAACTGCTTGGCATGTTTCAGCAGCTTGTATACAGTACTCACTGATTTGCAGTGTTCTCTCTAGAGCCTGGACACCTGCTGGGTGTGCTGGGACCCATAACCTGTTAGCAGGTTATTGAATCCTGCGATTGGAAGCTTGTTGAATGCAGAGAATACTTTACTTTCATGGAGGATGTCTTTATCATGGAACAGAAAAAACAGAACTTAATAACAAATGAGTACATATAACAGAGATTGACCATATATCCTGTTATATCATAGAAGACAAGAACTATACACTATAATACTACAGCACCACCTGCTGGTATATATAAGTATAATGCATATATACTGTTCACAGTACTTTACATGCTGTTGCTTTTCCCAACAGCTATGACCATGGAGTTTGATTTTTTTTTAACCACTTGAACTTTGGAAGGTTTTACCCCCTTTAAGACCAGCACATTTTTTTTGCTATTCAGCGCTGCACTGCTTTAACTGGCAACTGCACGGTTATGCAATGCTGTACACAAATTACATTTTAAGAATTTTTTTTCACACAACTAGAGCTTTCTTTTGGTGGTAGCTGTTCAGCACTTTTTGTTTTTTATGATAAAAATGAAAAACAGGAATTTAAAAAAAAAGCACAATACTTTCTGCATTCTGTTATAAAACATGCAATACAAAAAATCAAGAAATCAAGTTTCTTCATAAATTTATGCCAGAATGTATTTTGCAACACGTCTTTGTTAAAAAAAAAAAAAAGTGTGTATTATTTGATTTGTATGAACGTTAAAGCGTCTACAATCTATGGTGTATATACTGGATTTTACATAGCTTTGACACTATACTAGTAATGGTGGTGATCAGCAGCCCTTAGTGGGACTGCAATAGTGTGGTGGGCAATCTGGTGCTAGTTGATGCTGGCTGGGAGGTACACTAACTGACTAACTGATACTGATATCAATAGTGACACTAATACAGTGATCAGTGCTACTACTGTACACTATCACTGTACTAATGACACTGGCTGGGAAGGGGTTAAAACCTAGTGGCAATCAAAGGGTTAACTGTGTGTCTAACAATGTGTAATGTGTGTAATATGTACTGCTTTGCTGGGAAAATAAACAGACAGATCACTGTTCTCTGTACACAGAGGTCTATGTTTTTGTAAACATAGAACTCTGTCTTGTCTTGGGGGGTGGAGCCAGCGCGCTGCATGTGAGGAGTGCAGGACTTGAGCTCCGTCTGCAGATCCGACATCCTGCCTTGATCCTGCTAGCAGACAGCCAAATCCTGCATACAGACAAGGGGGTATGAGCGCTGGGAACCTGCCGGTGTCAAGGGGGATGATGAAATACGGACCCCTCTGCCAAAAACACCGGGGGACCAGCTGGCCCACTTTGCTTGGGGATCCCAAGATGGCGCCCGGAGCAGCGTGGAGGAGGAGGAGGAATGGCCACCGATGGTGCAAACGGAGCCTGCTGCCCAGTCTGTCTCCCCTACATGAACGCCTGAGCGGGTGAGTCCCAGACCCCCTAGGGTCCATGAGAAATGCAGGGGAAGATCCTTGGACAGGTGGCATACCCGCAGGGGGGATGAGGACTTAAGAGCTGCAGAGGAAGCAGAGGGGGAAGAACCGTCTCTTAAACAGATTATGGCAGCTATAAAGAGATGTCAGACAAAACTCACTGACCACGTTGAAGAGCTCAAACTGGAGTTTTCTTTTATGAAGCATGACATGCTGAAGATTAAAGAAAAGACTAAGGTGTCTGATGGGGACTGGAATATCTGCAAAATTGTGAGGTTTTATTATTTTCCTAGTTCTCACCCTTTGTTCTTCTTTTTTATGGATCTGCTATATATATAGGGGTATTTTCTCTTTGAAAACTGTGGATCTAACTGACCTTAAAGGCAGATTTATAGTACTGGTGATTAAGGTGATGAATGTGCTCTTGACCCTGGTCAATCTATATGTCCCTCCTCCCTTTTCGCTCTCCCATTTGGATGCTAGGTGAGCACCAAAAAAGTTTAGGAAGGTCTGGTTCAGATGGGTGGACTCGGAAGATACATTGGAAGTGGAAGAGGAACATGGGGATAAGTGGGGAGGAAGGGAGACACGGGGGAGTCGATTGACCAATTACTAAGGGAATAGTCTCTGGATCTCGGGAAAGGGAGAAAGGGATTCTATATATTTATTATGGAATAAGTTATTACTAGGTGCCCATTCTTCTTTAGTGTTTTCCTTTAGTTTTTGTTTGTACTTTCTTTCTGATTATCACTCCATATATATGGCTGGGTTGAATATATGGGGAGACAGGATGGCTCTCCACCGCTCAATGGTTGAGGGATAAGGGTGGAGTTGGGGGGGCTTACACTGACCTCCAGTGGGGTGTTGTGATCTGCAAATTAACAGATAGTTTTGCATATAATCTGTTGGATGTGATCGAAAATTGTACTGTTTAACTGGCTATATATATGTTTTTATTGAGACTGTGAAGTTTGTACTACTGATGTTTGGCCGCAGTCAATTTGCGGACTTCAGCTAAAATCATTGGCTGAAATTAGCTGCCAAACACATGCTGTGTCCAATCACAGCATGCAAAAAAAAAGTACATATTACAGCTCACACATGACACTTACTCCTGCAAATCTGTTTAGAAGCATCTAAACATATATAGCAAAGAATGCAACAATGTGGGGGTTTGGTCACACTAAATGGCCATGAAGTGCTTAAGCCCACTGATTGCTTCAAAGTACCCCAATTTTCCAGTGGGTTCCTACACTAACCATGGAGTGAATGATCCTATCTCTTAAACCATGGAAGCAAACGCTCTTCTTTATGGGAGACCAGAGGACTCATACAATGGATCAGGTGGACACTGATTGGATGTAATGAGGGAGGATGGGGTTCGCCAGTCAAAAAGGTCTAGTCAGGACCACAACATACAAAAAATATATATATTTGGGGGAAACACCCTAACAAACGCATGGTGCTGCTGTAAGACCACAATAGACAAAAAAGTACATATTACAGCGCACACATGACGCTTACTCTTACAAAGCTGTTTAAAAGCATCTAAACATATATAGCAAAAAAATGCAACAATATGGGGGTTTGGTCATACTAAATGGCCATGAAGTGCTTAAGCCCACTGACTGCTTCAAAGTACCCCGATTTAACAGTGGGTTCCTACACTAACCTTGGAGTGAATGATCCTAACTCTTAAACCATGGAAGCAAATGCTCCTCTTTATGGGAAACCAGAGGACTCATCCCATGGTTCAGGTGCACACTGATTGGAGGGTTCGCCAGCCCAAAAGGTCTGATCAGGACCACAACATACAAAAAATATATATATTTGGGGGGAACACCCTAACAAACGCATGGTGATGCTGTAAGACCACAATAGACAAAAAAGTTCATATTACAGTGCACACATGACACTTACTCCTGCAAAGCTGTTTAAAAGCATCTAAACATATATAGCAAAAAATGCAACAATATGGGGGTTTTTTCATACTAAATGGCCATGAAGTGCTTAAGCCCACTGACTGCTTCAACTGCAATCACAGAACGGGTCAGCAGGGGGCGTTCCCCTGATCCAGAAGAAAGGCTGTGATGTACCAGTATGTCACCCAGAATGGAGCTGCTGCCGGCCCGCAGTACAACTACTGTGTGCTGGCGGCAAGCGGTTACCTTTATGGCTGAGTGTAGAGCAATATTTTTCTCAAGCATGTTTAAATTCACTTAATGTTGACTGATTCACTACCTCTGCTGGAAGTCTATTCCAAGCATCAGATATTCTTTTTGTAAACTACTAGTATAGATTTCTCAGCGCTCAGGTAGAGACATTCACTTTATTCCTAATCCCCCAGCTGCTGGTAATTCTTGTCCCCCTTGACAGATACTGTAAAACTTTAAGTTATCCAGTACTTCCAAAAAAATCATACACCCCTCAAAACAACATGTGCTTTGCGTAAAAATGTAAGTAAATCTCCAAAGTCAATAAAAGTTCAACATCCAAATCTACTCTTATGTGATACATTCTTCCTTCTTCACTTACAAAATATTAAACTCTCACCAGATATTTTGACTCCAAAAAAAAACAAAAACATTGGGTCAAACAGAAGTTTTTATACAATACGGCACTAGGAGCTTTTGGTTTTCTTTTATCTTGTCCATCTGAGTATTACAGGGAGTTTTAGGAAGTTTGCCTGACTTAAATGAGGGGTGTAAAGAGTCAGTTGTATTTGTGCATTATTGAGCCCTGGGGTGGAAGGGCAGTATATTTGGTAAGAGGACATATGCATGTGGTGTGTGACACAAGGGGAGAATTTGCACAGTGACTTGAATGCTTTCACAGTTGCCCTTTATGATCACAAATTCATGTAAGCACAATCACATTGATAAGATGTTTTTTGAATGTATTACACTATATAGTTTTGGGTCTTTTGGGAACATTCTGTAGAGATATATGAGGAATGAAGTAGCATATCTGGAGAATCTGGTCATTATTTCCACAAAAATTTATATTATTAAGAAAAATGTTGGAGTATACATAGCGTATAAACAATTATTGTTCATAAAGGTACAAAGATCATTACATCAGAACATCAAAATAGAAATGAATCAGTTAGCTGAACATAGATATCTAAAGGTGATTGTGATCTCGTCCCTGCAAGAGAGAGAAGGGGCTCCTAATTTAGTAAATGTCATTTATAGAGCACCCTGGAATTTCTGGTAAGGGACTTCTAAGTAAATCTCGGGGCCAATAGGCCAGAGGGGTTAACTTAGAGTGGTTCTGAGATAGCCAGTTCCACATATAAGCCTACCAGATCAAGTTGCCTGTACATAGTTCGAATAACGTAATTTGCAGGAGTGGGATAATCCGATTGCACATCAGGTGAGGAATGGGATCCGCATATGAGTAAGAAAGGCTGTCGTGTGACGTGAGAGAAGGCAGAATAGGTTAGCGTTTCAGGTAGCACTGGATGCATGGTCAACATTTTTTTTTTAGCATCAGAAGAAAGGGGAAAGAAGAGGAGAGAGGGAAAGAAAAAAAAAATCTAGCTATTATTTCATCAAACTTTTTATGACCCATTGATTTTCGGGGTCAAAATATCTGGCGAGAATTTAATATTTTTTAAGGGAAGAAGGAAGAATTTATCACATAAAAGAAGGTTTAGATGTTACACTTTGGGAACTTGCATCAATGCGTGTTTTTTGGGGGGGGTGTTTGATTTTTTGGAAGCACTGGATTACTTATAGTAGTTCTTTCTGTAGAGAAAATACTTTCTAAGGTTCGTTTTGAACTGTACTTCTGCTTGTCTGAGGTCATGTTCCCACGTTCCTAAGCTCTATATTAGAAATACTGCTGTTTTGAACCTCACGCCACACCCCCACCCCCACCCCCAATGTGTTTAAAGATTGCAATCATGTTTCTCCTTTCCCATCTATCTTCAAGACTGTACATATTATGATCATGCAGTCTTTTCCGATTTATTTTATCCTCCTGACCTTTCACCAGTTTTGCTGAATCTCTAAACTCATTCTATCTTTTCAATATCTTTTTGTTACATTGTGTAAACCAGAATGCACGAGAGCCACATGGTATTGGTAATATAAGAATGGAGAAAGTTCAAAATCCTCTTAAAGTGGTAGTAAACTGCTTTCCAAAAAAAAAAAAAATCGGGCCCTGGGCAGTTTAGGTCATAATGTGCTACTATGCATCGCATAGCGCTGTCACAGGTAAAGATGCTTCCATCTACACTTGGTCTTCTTTTTGGGTTTGTGGGCTTCAGCTATCTGATTGGCTGGGCCAGCGATGAAGTCACTCCTGGGCATGTGTGCAGTAGTTTGCTGCTTATGGCAGGGCTCTGAAGAAATGGCACGGGTACGCAAGGTAACATCACCGGCTGCATCTAAAGTAAATATCTCCTAAACAGTACACATTTAGGAGATATTTACTGTACCTGTAATATGCAGGCCTTATTATAGGCTTGCCTATAAATAAAAATCATACATGGGAGTTTACTCCCACTTTAAGATTGTTGAATTAATCTGAAATCAAGTGAAGTGAATAAGTGGTGTAGGTATTTATTTGTGTGTGAGGAACTTGTGCAACAGAGTATTAAACCAGACAGGTTTGTTGGGCAAAGTGGACCAGTCCTCCCAAAATACATGTTTACTACATATATGAAATGTTTAAGGCATGCTCTAATCATGGAGATGCCAGGTAGGGACGATTCAGATCATCTGTAAATAACATTTTCTGAGGACTTATAGCTGGAAACAATGGCAGCCTCTATTGCCCTGCAGACATTGTTAGCATATAGGTGTAGCCAGTCTCTAATGTTTACCAACTGGGCCACTAGATAATCATGGACATTTGAGAATACCAATCCTGATTTATAATGAAGAAGGTGGAAAGTCTGTAAACAAGCATGAAAAGGATACTGTTGCATAGAATATGGTGGGGTCAGGCAAGCAGCATAACCCAGTATAATAATATAAGGATTCTTGACTATACTTTTTTACTTATATGGTGCTGAGCAATTCTCCAGAACTTCAGAGGATAAAAAGCTTACATCTTGCCCTCACAATCGTATATCCCTACTACAATCATAAAGGCATATACTCTTTAGGGATCAATTATGGTTAGAAGCTGATTAATCTGGTAGAAAGTTTTTGGACTGTGGGGAACCTATAAAAACAAACGAAAACTTTAAATATGTCTTTTTTTTTTTGCTATAAATTGAACCAATGAAACTACTGCTCAATCACCATTCTGCCCCACCTCAGGCACTTTGAAATTAATGTCTGATTCCGATCATAATCTACAGTATACAGGAACATGGTAATCCACTTTCATGACACCACAGCAGTTCCTTAAAATACATAGTAACCAATATTTTGGATGGAAAATACGGAACTGAACCTTTTGAGGTTAAGGGTCATGCTTCCAGTGCTTATCTTACGGAACAATTGGCTAAAAAAGTCTACACGAGTGTCAGGTTCTGGACTGGAAGTATTAATAGGTTCTTATAAGGTTACCTAGAAACTCTCTTCAGCTTCAATCAGACATGGTTTTTGCTAAGAATGAAAATTATTGCCTGCTGAAATCCATAAGCATCTTACTTAAGTTAATCACGTTTCGCGGTTCAGCTATCCTCACACTGTCTCCTTTATAACAAAACTATCAACTTAGCAAGCTCCATAATTGACTAAAAGGGTTTAAATAGAGTAAGCAGCAGGCCTGACTACCCCTGGGGGATTATATTTGTCTTACCAGCGCTGGCTAAATTACAAAATGTTATGTTTACTTAATACCTCGAATCTACACACACATATATGTGAATACTAAGAACTCAGTCTAATACTAAACCCTTAAAACGTTAATTTGTTTTTCCTGTGGTAGGTTTACTGAAGAACCAGGCATCTTAATCCAATTTTTGTATTTTTGTTCCATAGAATCCTGTGGGGAAGAATATTTAAAAGCATTGTTTAAAAAAAAAAAACAGGAGCACTTACAATGTAGCAAAAAAGAAAAAAAAAAAAACATCTCATATAGTACCGCAAGACATCTTCTCTCAGTCTAGTAGCATTTTTGCTAGAGCCGACTTTTTTTTTTTTTTTTTACAGTTTTGGATGGGCAACAGTTATGCGCTAGGTCAGGGATATGCAATTAGCGGACCTCCATATGTTGCAGAACTACAAATCCCATGAGGCATAGCAAGACTCTGACAGCCACAAGCATGACACCCAGAGGCAGAGGCGTGATGGGACTTGTAGTTTTGCAACAGCTGCAGGTCCGCTAATTGCATATCCCTGCTCTAGGTGATGTTGGAGAGAAATTACCACTTTTCCTGTCTATGTGCCAACAGGACAAGAAATAAAAGAAAGTGATGTCTTCCCAGTGATGATAGAGACCACTAATAAAAACCTGACAGAGGTTCTAATGCTTGGCCACTCTTTCTAAGCAGCAGAGATTGGGCTTTGTATCACTTAAATAGAAGCAGAAATGTCAGGAATTGTGGGAGGTTTTCACAAGATGCACGTAGAGGTTGATTTACTAAAACTGGAGAGTGCAAAATCTGGTGCAGCTCTGCCTAGAAACCAATCAGCTTTCAGGTTTTATCGTCGAAGCTTAAAGTGCTACTAAACCTAAAAATGTTTTTTACCTTAATGCATTGTTTGCATTAAAGGCGTTGTAAAGTCTCCTGATTTTTCACCTTAATGCATTCTAGGTGAAAAAACGTTTTGTTCTGCAGTTGCCCCCAGAGTCCCCATTTTACTTACCTAAACCTGATCGTTCCAGAGACAAGAACGAGCCCAGCAGCTCCAGTCGCTGTCTCGGGTCCGCATTGGATAGATTGATAGCAGCAGGAGCTGGAGAAGGGCCGAGTCCTGCTCTCTGTGTCATGGATGCAGCAGTCGGACTTGGAAGTGTGCCCGCACGGGTGCCCCCAGGGAAAGAGGAGGAGGTTCGGGGCTGCTCTGTGCAAAACCCTTGCACAGAGGAGGTAAGTATAACATGTTTGATATTTAAAAAAAAAAGGAATCTTTAGTATCCCTTTAACCACTTCCAGACTGTGTTACATACATTTACTGTTGCAAGGTGGCAGTATAACGCAAAACACCGTATATAAACGGCGTTTCGCAAGCGCGCGCGGCTAGGGGGTGAGTGCGCGATGCTGGCGGAATGCTCTCGTGCCCGTCTCGAGCTCCAGGAGTGTGGCCGCGGGTCGGGCAGCCTCGATGTCCACTGGTGTCCCGCGATCGCTTACAATAGGAGAAAAGCGGGGAGCCGTCAATTTAAACACGGTGGTTCCCTGCTCTGACAGGGGACATAACACTGATCTACTGATCCCTGTCACCGGGATCAGTTAGATCTGTTATGCCCATGCCAGCCCAGACACTGGTGTTGGTGCTGCCGACCACAAGTGAAGGAAACATCTCTCTCCCCCTAGGATGATAAAGAGCAAATGCTAATGAAAATGCAGTATTTGGAAGATTCTATTGTATCAATATAGAAGTTGTCCACTCGGCAAAAAACCCTTCCCTTCTCCTATTCAGAATTTCTTTATTCTTTTGCACATCATCCTGTGGAAGAACTGTTTGAGATATAAACAGATAATTTTGAGTAAACACGTTCTACAATTAAGCCCCTGACGAAAGGCTTGAACCTGAAACGCGTAAGACTCTATCCCTTTGTATAGGAGTGTGGAATGTGATCTTTTTCCTATACTAATATAGCCAATGGCTGATGCCAAACAAGTTGTTACCGTATATGTGTTCTTAACCTCCCTGGCGGTAATCTCGGGGTGGAATTTCAGTACCAAGAGCGGTAACCCCGAGCCACACTCGGGATTGCATCGCTGGATCCAGGCAATGTTACTCACCTTGTCTTCTGGATCCAGCGATGTCCTCCCGCGGTGTCAGCGTGTCTGTCCTCCGCCCGATGCCTCTGTGTGCCGGGCTCCGTTCCCTGTAATCGTCGCACGGGGCGGAGCCCGGTGGCAAATTCAAATAGTGAAACACACAGCATACATACAGTACACTGTAATCTGTAAGATTGCATTACTGTATGAAATCATTTCACATTCCTTTGTCCCTAGTGGTTTGCCCAGTGCCCTGCATGCACTTTTATATTATTTATGTCATTCTTTCTGCCTGGAAACTTGAGAATGTCCATAGCAACCAAAAAGCGCCCCTTTACGTCAAAAGTGTTTTTTGATTAGCTAGAAAACAGCGATAGTAAATAAGAATCATTTGCAGAATTGAGTGATACTGATTTTTGGGGAAATTTATCATCAGAAACTGAAAGTGACGACAGCGACAATTCTGCAACTGAGAAAATTTCAGTGTTTTTCATTTGATTACATTATTGAATACATTTTATTACTATTACCTTATTATTTTTGATAATTATTTATAGTTAATTATTATATTATAATTTATGGTTTCATGTTTCAAACTTTATCATACCCGGGATGTCTACTAGACTCTTGTTTGGACAGATTTAAGTGAGTTATTCCTAAGAATTACAGGCCTACAATATAAAACACCACATTTCCATGCAAAATAATCGTACCGCTTTCAGCACCAAAAATCTGAAATAATCATACCGCCAGGGAGGTTAACAGATGATCTAGTGATATATAACACTTTAATTGAACAAGCTGAATTTTGAAACTGATTGGCTACCATGCAAAGCTGCACCAGATTTTACACTCTACAGTTTTAGGAAATCAACCCCTCACTTCTACCAAACACATACTGTACATGCAGCTTTTAAACCAAAAAATGTGGACAACATTTATTCCAAGTGAGCCATCAT
>BLSH010365633.1:454347-470542 GCA_018402905.1 Glandirana rugosa
GTAAGAGTTCAAAGGTCCGTCTTTCTTACTGTATTTATTATATTTTCACGTGGTTTGCCCAGTGCCCTGCATGCACTTTTATATTATTTATGTCATTCTTTCTGCCTGGAAACTTGAGAATGTCCATAGCAACCAAAAAGCGCCCCTTTACGTCAAAAGTGTTTTTTGATTAGCTAGAAAACAGCGATAGTAAATAAGAATCATTTGCAGAATTGAGTGATACTGATTTTTGGGGAAATTTATCATCAGAAACTGAAAGTGACGACAGCGACAATTCTGCAACTGAGAAAATTTCAGTGTTTTTCATTTGATTACATTATTGAATACATTTTATTACTATTACCTTATTATTTTTGATAATTATTTATAGTTAATTATTATATTATAATTTATGGTTTCATGTTTCAAACTTTATCATACCCGGGATGTCTACTAGACTCTTGTTTGGACAGATTTAAGTGAGTTATTCCTAAGAATTACAGGCCTACAATATAAAACACCACATTTCCATGCAAAATAATCGTACCGCTTTCAGCACCAAAAATCTGAAATAATCATACCGCCAGGGAGGTTAACAGATGATCTAGTGATATATAACACTTTAATTGAACAAGCTGAATTTTGAAACTGATTGGCTACCATGCAAAGCTGCACCAGATTTTACACTCTACAGTTTTAGGAAATCAACCCCTCACTTCTACCAAACACATACTGTACATGAAGCTTTTAAACCAAAAAATGTGGACAACATTTATTCCAAGTGAGCCATCATATAGAAATGTCTGTGTGTACATCGTAGACATGTGCACATAGGTGTCCTGTATACAAGCTTGACATATTGTGCATGATTACATACAGCCTTATTCAATATTAGTGTTAAAGTGGTTGTAGGAGACTGCTAACACTTCTTCAATACCAGTATACAGTTTTTCTGCCAATTCTCTACCACGTGAGCCTGCTATGTTTAGTGGGTCTCATTATAGGACAACTATAGTGCCAAAACATACAACAGTTGTGCCTGCAAAGTAAAACAATATAGGTAATGCATTATTATAAATGGTGCTTCGGGGCTAGCACATTCTGGCTCCAGCTCCTCATCCCTTCAAAGGTTCAGATACCTTCTGGGAGAGGCAGATCTGTGCATCATCCCAAGTTACACATTATTGATGAATTATACTATATTAATTAATGGGAATTATAATATACTGGGAATAATTATATTCCTAAATTACACATTACAGAATATACATGGCATCTCTGTCCAAGCCAGGCAGTGTAAGGAAATTACTGTACACATTACAGACAGTATATCACTAAGCAATTTAAAAAGAAAACATACTGTATATAAACAGTAAATATATATTGTATATATTGTAAGAGGGTTAGCTCGGCAGTGGGTGTGTGTGACCCCCTGGAAGGGTTCACTGCACAATTTAGGCACAGCGAGACAGCAGTTTCAGGTGTAAACAAAAAGGTAGTTTATTCTCACTAGCTACAATGTGAAAAACAGCAAAACAAAAACAAACAACAAAATCCTAGGCCACTTGGCCACTGACTGCACAATAGGTTTCCCTGTCTGTCAGCTGGGTACAGCCTACCGCTGTACAAAGCTCCTATCTCTCACTGCAGGATACTCAGCCACACAGGCCTTACCGTGTACAGGATGTGTGTTACGCTCCCCAGTCTATGGTCACAGAAACTGGTTTCGGGATGGAGCATCCACCTATGCTTGCTGGGAGCTCTTGTAGAGGCCTAAATGAGCCAGCTCCACTCAGCTGGGCTCATTACGCCTGCAAGACTCCCAGCACTCCCCCTAGTGGTAGCCATCCGCATAAAGTATGAACCTTGGGCAAATGTATCTGCCATCTTGAATGCAGGCAGGTGATTTTACCTGCGGGCGGTCACATACCCCCCTTGTTTCAAACTCGGGTTTGGGACACACGCAGCCAGGTACGCAGGTACCCGAGATAGAGCATCCACATTCCTTATTTGAGCCCCGGGGCGATGCTTCACAGTGAAGTTGTATTCTTGCAGGGTCAGGAACCACCGATTTACCCTTCTATTGGTCTCCTTGTTTTGAGCCATCCACTTTAAGGGCGCGTGATCTGCAATCAGATCAAAGTGTCTACCCAGTAAATAGTATCGCAGGGAGTCTAGCACCCATTTCACCGCTAGACACTCTTTCTCAATTGTGGCATAGTTTTCTTCATGGGGCTTCAGTTTCCCGCTAAGATAAATGACTGGGTGCTCTTCTCCCTTCCTGACCTGGGACAACACTGCCCCTAAGCCTATGTCTGACGCATCAGTCTGTACCACAAAGTCCTTAGCGAAGTCAGGTGAGTACAGCACTGGTTGGCTACAAAGGGCTTTTTTTAAAGCCTGGAAGGCTGCTTCAGCCTCCGGAGTCCATTTCACCATGATAGACTCTTTCCCTTTTGTCAGGTTGGTTAGGAGCACAGCCTGCGAAGCAAAGTGAGGAATGAATCGCCAATAGTATCCAGCAATTCCGAGGAATGCTCGAACCTGCTTCTTGCTGTTGGGGCGCGGCCAGCTATTTATGGCTTCCACTTTATTGACTTGGGGTTTTATTACTCCCCTCCCAATAATGTACCCCAAATATTTGGCCTCTTCCTGCCAAATGGTACACTTTTTTGTATTAGCCATGAACCCAGCTTCCCTTATGGAGTCTAGTACAGCTTGCACTTTTGGCAGATGTGAGGCCCAATCCGTACTGTGGATAATCACATCGTCCAAGTAGGCTGCAGCATACTTCTGATGGGGCCTCAGAATTTTGTTCCTTTTCCGCTGGAATGTGGCTGGTGCATTTTGTAACCCAAACTGCATTCTTTTATATTGGAATGCCCCCTCTGGTGTTACAAATGCCGTTTTCTCCTTCGCTGACTCAGCTAAGGGAATTTGCCAATACCCCTTGGTGAGATCAAGGGACATCATATATTGGGCTGTTCCCAGCCGGTCGATAAGTTCATCTATGCATGGCATGGGGTAGGTGTCAAATTTTGTAACTTTTCTTTCAACTTTGATCAATGTTACCAGACTACCTAAATCTAGCAACACAACAACATTTTTACCATTAATACACATTTTGCATAAATGTTTTTCAGTTACCCGAGTGGCAGTGAATGCAACTGTCACAAACAGCGACTGACGCCTGTCTCCTAGATAGTCACATTCCATAGGTTCATCCACAACTGGGCAATATGTCCCTCTTGCCGGCAACGATAACAAACAAACTTTTTCGCTGCTTCCTGTGACTTTGACTGCGGTCGCCATACATTATGCAAACTTCCCGCCCTCTCACTCTCTCCACCCTTACCCCTTGAAGTCATCTTACCCACCACTGGGGATGGTCTGGTCTTAGGGTGGAAAGTCCATGAGTCCCTGGGAGAGGCGGTCAGGTTCTCTGTAGCCAAGTACCTCTCTACCAGATCCACAAGCTTGTCGGCCATGTCAGGGTTTCCATGGTTTACCCACTTTTGGATAGCAGTAGGTAGAGATCTCAGGAACCGATCCATTACCACACGTTCCACAATCTTTGGTGCTGTCAGAGTCTCTGGTTGCAGCCACTTCCTGCCCAGGTGAATGAGATCATACATTTGCGACCTGGGGGGCTTTTTAAGTTGGAAAGTCCAGCCATGCACACGCTGAGCCCGGACAGCCAGGGTGACACCCAGCCGTGCCAATATTTCTGTTTTTAGCACAACATAGACTTTTGCTTTTTCTGTGACTCCCCAGCCAATAGGGGAGCCACCAATCCAGCCCACTGTTCCTTAGGCCACTTTTCTCTTTCTGCAGTCCTTTCAAATGTAGTCAGAAACACTTCAGGATCATTCTCTCCAGTCATTTTTGGCAGTAAACGGCTCACCCAAAATGATGATGTATTACTGGAACCACTTGCCTCACTGGTCTGTCGATGCTGTTGTGTTATGGCATCCATTTGCTGTTGAAGACTCTGCTCTTGCTTCTGCAACAGCTCAATTAAGCGAGCCTCAGATTGCTGCTGGGCTCCTTGCTGATTAGCATTCATTTGTTGTAGACTAGCATTTGCTACAGCAAGCTGTCTCAGTAACTCTTCCATGCTGGCCTTTCAAAAAAAAACTGCCCCTGGCTTCCTCCACCAACTGCAACTCTAGTTACAATATGAAAAACAGCAAAACAAAAACAAACAACAAAATAAATCCTAGGCCACTTGGCCACTGACTGCACAATAGGTTTCCCTGTCTGTCAGCTGAGTACAGCCTACCGCTGTACCTAGCTCCTACCTCTCACTGCAGGACACTCAGCCACACAGGCCTTACCGTGTACAGGATGTGTGTTACGCTCCCCAGTCTATGGTCACAGAAACTGGTTCCAGGATGGAGCATCCAACTATGCTTGCTGTGAGCTCTTGTAGAGGCCTTAATGAGCCAGCTCCACTCAGCTGAGCTCATTACTCCTGCAAGACTCCCGCACTCCCCCTAGTGGTAGCCATTTGCATAAAGTATGAACCTGGGGCAAATGTATCTGCCATCTTGAATGCACCCAGGTGATTCTACCTGCTGGCTGTCACAATATACAGTATATTACTTATATGAGCAGGTCTTGCCTTTTACAAGCAGATCATGACCATTTCACAGTTGGCGCAAGTTTTTTTTTCTTCTATGAGAATGTTGCCCTTTGGCATACTGGAAATAATAAATGTCGTAGGTAATATCATATATTTTCCTGATTACAAAGGATCTTTAGAAGAGGACTTCCCAAATGGGAGAAGAGGGAAAAATATTGAGGAAAAGTACAGAAGAGACTACTATAGAGTAATCATTTCTTATCCAATTGATATGGTGGATAGATAAATAAATTGAAGAGTGGTAAAGAGAGGTTTTGACACACATATGAGGAGATTGCAAGATGCCCTAGAGCAGTGGTTTCCAAATTGCAGCCCTGGGGCCGGATGTGGCCCTTTGCTTGCCTTTTTCCAGCCCTTGGGGCACTTTTCCTCCCTCTGAGATAAGACACTATGGAGTTGATTTACTAAGCCTGGAGAGTGCAAAATCTGGTGCAGCTGAGGATAGTAGCCAATCAACTTTTAAACTCAGCTTGTTCAATTAAGCTTTGACCTTGAAGCTGATTGGTTTCTATGCAGAGCTGCACCAGATTTTGCACTCTCCATGTTTAGTAAATTAAACCCTATTTCTCCCGCTGACGTAAACCAAGGGGCGTAATTCCTGCTACTGACATCAATGATGGGGCACTATTTCTCCACTGATGCCCACAATGGGGCACCATTTCTTCCACTGACACTAACAATAAGGGCACTATTTTTCCTACTGACACCAACAATGGGGCACTATTCCTCCCACTGACACCAACGACAGGGCACTATTCCTCCTGCTAATACCAAGGATGCATTGTTTACTCCCACTAACACCAGGACTATTCCTACTCCCAATGGTCACAGTCCAGCCCTCCTAAGGTCTCAAGAACAGTAAACTGGCCCTTTGTACAAAGAGTTTGGAGGATCTGCAACCTCAAACTTGCTTGTGAACAATACCTCTCGATAAGGGTCAGGTCGCACTCAAAAAGTTAGGGGAACTTCAATTTATCACCACATCATGATCTGTCCTGGTGTGTAGGTAAGGTAATGAGGTTATAAACCTCTCAGAAAAGAGCATACCAAAGGTATTCGCTGGGAAGGATTGTAAGGTATAGAATCCACTGAAAAGGACATGTGTGTAAGTAAGTTCACAGAATTTTTTTTTCATAATAGTATACTACAAGACACTGTATTCAATAAAGTACAACTGTGGAAATCGTAAAAGTCCTCCTTTTCAATGGGGCTGGCACCTACATTGCAATGGCTCTATGCTCATTTATGTAGGAGGACAGTAAAAGCAGTTTTACATATAAACCAGAGTTAATTGATACCGTGTTCTTTGCTGTACCCTAAGAAGTGGATTTCACTGGAAAGTCAAATCTTCATTTTTTTAAAATAAACCCTGTCAACGCATTTCATGACTCGGTAATGGTCACTTTCTCTGGAAGGTGTTCATGTTGTGGCCACTTCTCCAGATGCTGGCAGTGCTGAATTAAGTTATAAGAGAAAAAAAATGTTTGTTAGTGCTGAATATATATTTATATACATTCATATGAACATGAAAGAACATACCATGGATATTGTTGACTCTCTCAACATATGTGAACAGCCAAGAACTGACATGGATTCATTCTCAAAATCTAAATGAAGGAACATATAGATTTGCCACATGTAAAGAATAAGTGCACCCCTACATTTACCTCCACTTTTAAACCATAGAATTAGAATCAAGTATTCTAGATTTTGATTAGAACCTTCTTAGGGAGTATGCGGATTTAAACCTAATATTTAGAGCATTGTGTTGCCTTTGCTATTGACATGCATGGTTTCATTATGTGGGGAGAATGTGGAGCCATCTGTCCAAAAGTTGAAGTTGAATTAGAAATGAATATTTCAACACAATAATAATCTGAAGCAAAGTAACGATTCTACCAATGAATGGCTCAGAAATAATAATAATAAAGGGGTTGTGTACTGGCCTATTCAAATCCCATGTATGTATTGTGGGGGATTTGAAAGTGGCAGTTCATGTAAGGAAGCCCATAAACATCTAGCAAGTAAAATAATTTTGCATGATGGAGTACTCTGATATTTCACCAAATTAATGTCAAAGACAGGTGGGCAGTTAAAGAAAGCATCTACAATAAGTCATCTTTGCTAAAGGAGGTCACACTAACCTTAGAGGCCAAGGGTGTACTTACTTTTCCATGGCACAATATTATATCTATTAATTTTCAAGAGATAATTGAAAATGGCACATTTCTATTTAAGAATGCCATCTTTATTTGTA
The DNA here is from genome assembly GCA_018402905.1 of Glandirana rugosa. Classification (NCBI taxonomy): domain Eukaryota; kingdom Metazoa; phylum Chordata; class Amphibia; order Anura; family Ranidae; genus Glandirana; species Glandirana rugosa. Next base: position 461,229 of record BLSH010365633.1, read on the forward strand.
GGCATCATTTAAATGAATATATAATGTTTGCCTGATCTATATATATATACATACATACATTTATTTTTATATATATATATATATATATATATATATATACACTATATGACGAAAAGTATTGGGATGCCTGCCTTTACATGCACATGAACTTTAATGGCATCACAGTCTTAGTCCGTAGGGTTCACTATGGAGTTGGCCCACCCTTTGCAGTCATAACAGCTTCAAATCTGAGAAGGCTGTCCACAAGGTTTAGGAGTGTCTATGGGAATGTTTGACCATTCTTCCAGAAGCGCATTTGTGAGGTCAAACACTGATGTTGGATGAGAATGCCTGGTCTAATTCATCCCAAAGGTATTCAATCGGGTTGAGGTCGGGACTCTGTGCAGGCCAGTTAATTTCCTCCACCCAAACTGCCTCAATCATGCCTTTATGGGCCTTGCGTTGTGCAATGGTGTGCAGTCATGTTGGAACAGGAAGGGACCATCCCCAAATTGTTCCCACAATGTTGGGAGCATTAAATTGTCCAAAATGTCTTGGTATGCTGATGCCTTAAGAGTTCCCTTCACTGGAACTAAGGGGCAAGCCCAACCCCTGAAAAACAACCCCACACCATAATCTCCCCTCCACCAAATGATTTGAACCAGGGCACAAAGCAAGGTCTCATAGACACACTCATAAACCTTGTGGACAGCCTTCCCAGAAGAGTTGAAGCTGTTATAGCTGCAAAGGGTGGGCCAACTCATTATTGAACCCTACAGACTAAGACTGAAATGCCATTAAAGTTCATGTGCATGTAAAGGCAGGTGTCCCCATACTTTTGGTAATATAGTATATATATATATATATATATATATATATATATAAAATTAAGCTGTCACTTAGTGAAATGACCCACTCAGTGAATGAGAAATGAAGTCCAGCATGGAACCTTGAAATGAGTTTCAATGGCAATATATCAAAGGGTTCAGGGCTTCTTGATAGTAAATGCCAAGTATTACACTATGTCTGCGTTGCAATGTGCGCTTTTTGAAGCCTTGTTTCAGGTAAGTACATGTTCTGCTTTCCCTGTCAATAAGTAAGTAGCAACCTTCAAAAATGTCAAGATATATCATAAAATCTGTTTGTCCCATAAATCTGCTTGACCTAATTAATTTTCCGTAAGGCGTCCATCTGCTTTACTGTTACTTCTTGAATTGCTAGGTTCTGTCAGAATAAAGAATTTAAATCAAAAGTGTTACCAGCAGCAGATAAGAGTAATTCATTTTTCTTGATGGCTGCGGTACCGATATGAGCTTGGACAGTGATGGATGGTTTAAATGGCTGCTCCCTTTATAAAGTGCAAAATGTGAAGATATGATGTGGGTATGAGCGATTAATAAAAGCAGAAGGAAAACACAGCTTCTGCTATTAGATGGGAATTTACAGTTACTGGGCCCTATGAGCACTTAACCCTTCTAGGAGCAGCAAGGTGCTGCACTGTGTAGCAACACGGCCTTCTAGGGCTGGTTCCTAAATTTAATTCTAAACAGGGTAACCTGCTAGGGATTCTGTCTGTTGTTGTACATTGTCCTGTTCAAGCATTTCTAGCTGTGCCACTGGGACATGAACGCCGAAGGAATCCCTTCATGGGAGATACCTACTGCAAAACAATCCTGACTGAGTTTTTTTGCTTTATATGATTTCCTTTCACTTACTCAGGTCACAGACAGTAGTAAGACTTGATAAGAGTTTCTTAGCCTTCCCCACAGTCAACAAGAAAATTGGCTGGAGTTCCACTTCAACTCTCTGACAGATGTAAGCTGCCAGCAGGTGATTTGGCCCACCATTGTCCATACTCAAACAAAATGGCCCATTGATAGAGAATTCCGGCAAAATTCTTGGATTTACTTAGCGCTATAATCTGTGTGCACAGTAGGAGTGGTCCTGTAACATTATGAGCCATGCTCATTTATTGGGCATGGATGTTGGGGCACTGCATCATTGTCCCCAGCGGAGTGCTATGGCAGATGTTCCACCACTCACTACAAGACAATTGTACTCAGACTACATGCAATCAGCTGTTATTATCTGATTTTTTTTATCTTACAATATAAAACAACTGTATAGTAGTATTGTTTTGGACTAATTTACTACATTCTGCTCTTTTGCAGACAACTGTAGGAAACCAGAGCAAGTATTATGTGTCATATCGCCGGAATGACTTTGTGCAGATGAAACTACCAAAATATGCACTTCCAAAGGTAAGCCAAACAGTTATTTCAGGGTGTAGCACCAAAGCTATATAATAGTAGCATTACTGACAAGCTTTAGATAAAATGCTCAAAGCAATCACAATATTTATTTACATAAGTCCTTATAAAAGAGGAGTAGCTAATATCCAGTGCAAGGCACACCTTGACAAATTGTGTCTCTTCCCATCCCACTTACATTTTCTGATTGACAGTTTTGTTACAAAGAGGAAGCCCAATGGTGCGGAGCTTTTTTTTTATTGCTGCTAAGCTATGGCATCTGAAAAGGGATTGGTATCAAATTTTGGGGGGATTCTGACGGCACTGTCTGTAACAAGAAAAATACAATCTGACACCTTACCGTGGTCTACCATCCAGCAGTTAGCTTAGTATTTACTTGTCATCAGCAGAGGAGACGGGTACTCAAAAATGAAATTGTGTTTTCTATGGGGGCAGTAGGATCTCTTCAGCCTTTGTATTAGGTAGCATGATGTCAAACAGAAAAACATTCTAATTCTAATGAAGCCATTACCCTACCATCCATATACCATCGATTCGAGTTTCAAGTTATCATGTAATCAACACTGAGTGCATTGACGCATTTTACACATCCATGTTTACTCATAAGGCTCTATGACTAAGCACGGATGTGCGAAACACATCAAGGCAGCAAGGCGTTCTGTGATGATGCGTGAAACTTTAATAAGAAGCTTGTTGGTTCCTGAGACCCCCATCACATTGGTCCATTTTCTGCATTTTAAACTTAACTTCTCTTTTAGAATAAATTATATAAAAAATATTTTTTTGTACATGTAATAGAGGCAAGCAGTGTTTTAAAAATGTCCAGAAATGCCACAAACTATTTAATTATAGAAATTGTCATCTTATTTTCTTTACAGATGTGTGTATTTTTCAATATAGTGCTTTTTTGTGTAGTATAACTATTGGTGTCATTCAGGAAGGTAAAAAGCAGTATTCAAAATAAACCACACAAGTCAAAAATCATACAAGGCTGTACACATGATTTCCTTCTGGTACAACTTTTTTTGAAAAAAAGATGAGGAGAACATGACAGAATCTGCATGCAAAACAATTAAGGCCCATGCAGGGGACAAAAGTAACAATGTGACAAAGTGATCTCAGGATGGTTACATAAGTTTTAAAGTGTACAAGGCTATAAACCAACTACCTCCGGCAAAAGGTTGCACATGATTTCTTTGAGCCTGGTGAATGGCTGTTTAGGCAATGAAATCTGAACTGTGGAAAGTAGTAGGGGGCGGTCAAATGTTACCCCCCCCCCCACTCAGAAATACCTATGTTGGTCTGAGTTCCAATGGAGGATTAGGGGAATGGCTGGAGGCTGTGATAAGTAAATGTTTTTAAGGACCCATACAGTAAAAAGAACCCATTACTGTAAGAGAAGAGAGCACCAAGCCAGAGTCATTCAATTCTAAACATAATGCCTGATTCTGATAGATAAACAGGAAATCAAGAGGGCCCTAATTTATGTGCAAATCCAATAGGTTTATTGAAGATTTATGGAGACCAATATACTTTGAAGATCTGTGTCCTCTTTCATGGCTAATTAAGAAAACATAATTTTGTGTACAGGTTAGACCAGTATAACCCAACTGCACAGATCCCAGAAAAGCATCAACCTCCTTCTTGAATCTTCAATATATATTTTTGATTGTCAACAAGATTGATATTCTCTTCTGTGTCAGCTAGATGGACTGGTGTCTTATTCAACCTTTCCAGCTATGTATCTCCTTTGGACATAGGCATTGCCCCTCTGGTTACAATGGAGTGCTTGTAGTCTTGTACTCTCTCTTATTAAGGAAATACGGTAAAGTTATATGTTCCACAAAGGATGAACATCCTTTAGCCTAACTTTATTATATTATTCTATGCCCTCAGGAAGTTAAATCAGAGCTCCGCCCAAAAGGAGAAGCTCAGTTTATCTGCCTCCTCCGCCCCTCCGCTACCACATTTTGGCACCTTTTGGGGGGGGGGTGGAGGAGCAGGTACCTGGTTTTGACAGGTACCCACTACCACTTCTGGCTGAGTTCCACATGGTAGGGACCCGGCTGTGAAGCCGCAGGGCTTCACTGCCAGTTACCCTTAGTGGAGATGGTGGTGGCAGGCCCCGAAAGCTAATTGAAAACTTGGTTTAGATGAGGACACTCACAAAGTGCAGCGCGCTTCGCACATGCACAGCAGGAAACTGGCTGTGAAGCCGCAAGTCTTTACTGCCGGTTCCCCTTACCCAAGATGGCAGAGGCAGCAATCTAGAGTCGATTGAAAAATCAGCTCAGGTGAAGACACTGCTGCATCCCTGGACAGGTAAGTGTTCTAATATTAAAAGTCAGCAGCTACAGTATTTGTAGCCGCTGACTTTTATTTTTTTCAGCAGGAGCCTGGAGCTCCTGTTTAATTTTGTTCACTTTGCACAGTATGGAAATTTCCAGTTGCATGGAAAAAAAAACAACCTGTAGGTTTATATAAAAGGAATTGGTTCCCATTGGTATTACATAATATGTATAGGCACCATGACCTTCCATTTATCATTAATAATATTCTATTCTGTATGACCAGAAAGTCACTGATTCTAACTTCATACTGAACCCGGGTCCTCCATTTTTTTTTTTTCAAATTTTATTTAAAGATTTCTTTTCGTTACAAGTAGAGAATAACATAGAGATAAGCTGTGACACAGAATAAAAGAACTAAAAAAAATCCCTTTAACAAGTGAGAGCACCAATGAGATGGATTCACTAAAGGCAGATAGATGGGGTTTTCCCCAGAGCTTAGTGAATGTGGTAAAGCTCTGCTGATTTCCATCATCCAATCATGTGCAAGCAAGTTATTTTATTGTCCTTGCACCTGGAAGGGTATTGTTTACAAAGTGAAGCTTCACCACATTGCATTTACTAAGGAAAATGAGTACAACTACACTTGCAAAGTGCACAGTCCATTTGCCTTTAGTAAATTAACTTGACTGTTGGCAGCTGTGGCCCTGTCACTGGATAATGGCTCAGTAGTGGGTTATCTGGCAGAGCTATGAAGCCAAGGATGTGACAGCAGAAATACTGGACTTGGCTAGTCATCAAGGTACCATAAAGGTGCCTGCACTTACTGAGTAAAATTAGTGGGAGTGTCAGTGTTCTTTTACTGTCAGGTTATGCATGCTTGAAATGTCCTTTTCATTTCTAAGCAGCAAATTTACACGCACTGAAGGATACAACTTCTTTACAGCAGTCTTCAGAACATTACTCATATGAAGGCTGGTAATCTGTATTTTGTGAAGACAGCGTGCTTTAACCACTTCAGCCCCGGAAGGATTTCCAGCTTTAGGACCGGAGCCCTTTTTGCGATTCGGCACTGCGTCGCTTTAACTGAAAATGCGACGTTGTACCCAAACGAAATTTGTGTCCTTTTTTCCCCACAAATAGAGCTTTCTTTTGGTGGTATTTGATCCCCTCTGCGTCATTTCTGATCGCCGCTATAAACAAAAGAAGAGCGACAATTTTGCAAAAAAACCCAAATTTCTTACTTTTTGCTAAAATACAAATCCAAAAAAAAAAAATAAATAACATTTTTTTTCACCGTTTTTGGCCGATTTATATTCTTCCTCATATTTGCAATAAAAAAAATCGCAATCTGCGTTTATTGAATGGTTTGCGCAAAAGTGGTCGCGTTTACGGATGATGAGAATTCATTTTTGGGGTTTTTATTTATTTATTTTTTTTTACTAGTAATGGCGGTGATCTGCGATTTTTAGCGGTACTGCGATATTTCAGCAGACATGTCGGACTATTTTGACACTTTTTTGGGACCATTGGCATTTATACAGCGATCAGTGCTATAAAAATGCACTGATTACTGTGTAAATGCCATTGGCAGTGAAGGGGTTAACCTGCAGGGGGCGCTCTAAGGGTTAAGTATGTTCCCTGGGCGTGTTCTAACTGTGGGGGGGCTGCCCTAGCTGGGGAAGGGAAGTGGTCACAGCCTTCGTATACAGGAAGGCTGTGATCACAGCCCTTCCCCCTCACACGAACGGAGGTCCGTGTTTACATACACGGACCTCCGTTCCTTCGCTCCGGGGGGGCCATCGCGGGTAGCCGGCGGCAATCGAAGCCGCCGCACCCGCTCCCTGGCCCTCCCCGAACACAGTGAGCGCGTTATCGCAGCCGCCGTCGTATGACGGCGATTTGCGATAACGAGCCACTTTGTCGCCGTCAACCTGCGGTTGGCAGTCGGCAAGTGGTTAAGTGTAAATTTGACATAATGCATTTCAGTGCTAACAGTTTTGTTGCTGACATATTAAAGCACAGGATTGTTGCAACATATTTGTGGGCAAATAAAGGTAAAGGTAAAACTTTATTTTTATTTTTGAGAAAAGTAAGGGAGGGTTATATCCCCTGACAGTTTTTTTTTTTTTTTTTTGCCATTTTGTCCCATAGGGGACATTTCCCTTTGCTTCCTGTCCCATAGCCAAGACAGGAAGTGAGAATAAATCCCTACAAAATTAGGGAATCCCTGGTTATAGCCAGGGTCACCAGAACTAGTGTCCCCATTGAAAGATTTGCCCTCTAATCCTGCTCTAGTGACAACCCAAAATTTGTTCATTTGTCCTTTTCTCTCAATTTCCTTCTCAGCAGTGGCGGCGGGGGGGCGGCAAGCAGACCTGGCCCTCTCACACTCCCCTCACCCCCCCCCCCCGGAGCTCGATAGGCCGTGATCCTCTTGCACTTCCACCACCACCCAACCCTCCCACCCCCCTCATGCATGCACACAATCCTTGGCCTTACCTTACTGCAGAAGATGTGCAGGGAGGAGGACGAGGTGGCGATGCTCTGCTGAATCCGGGGTAGGGCTCTTAGGAAAGACTGCTGCTGCCAGGGCCTTCCTTCTCCTCTGGGCCAAACAGGAGGCGGGTCCTAAGACTCACGGCCAATTGGGTCCCAGGACAGGCTTCCTGATTGGCCAGGAGGAAAAGCAGGGAGACATTAGTGAAAAGTTCACCCTTTTTGAAGCCAATTAGAGCCTCCGGCTCTAATCATGTGCTTCAAAAAAAGAAAAAACAACATTGAAATCCATGCGTTCGGCGCCCTGCATGGAGATTAGGAGGCGGGCGCATGGATTAGGTGGGGGCCCTGTGCCCCTAATGGAAGGTCCACCACTGCTTCTCAGTGATAATGGTAAACAGGACAGATAGATAGAATGAATCTTCCTAGCAGGGGTACAAACAGCAATAAAAACACTGACAAAAAAGTTTTGCCTATAGTTCAACTTTGTGACTGGCTTTGGGTGATACACAGAGATGAAACCAATCCTCCTACATAATTTGTACCTGTTTATCTTCATTCTCTTCAGTCAGTCTTCTCTTCTCTACATCTGTTCAAATGCTGAATATGTAAAGCTTGTATGAGAGTTCAGAAAAAAAGGGGCAGAGAGTTGAAGTCACACTCTGCAGAGCTCAGTGAGGAGAGCTCTGAATGCTGATTGGGGGGAAAGGGGCACGCCTCTTTCACACAGTTAACAGGAACAGAGCCGAGGCTGTCAATCAGCTGGAGGTCCCTCCCCTGTCACCATTTTTCTCTTGGTGTCAGGAAAACTTGTCAGAAATTACACTTAGTGTTCTTAATTGAGACAAGTACACATTATAGAGGGATATGCTGTTCATATTTCATATTTCATGTCTGAAGTTTACAACCACTTTAAGCTGGCCATAGGTGGATAGAATTGTAAAGAAAATAAAAAAAAAAAGTCTTTAAGATATTTGTACAAAAATTCCCAGAACATTCTCAAAAGATTTGAATGTTGTTCGAAAGATTTCATTTGCTTTTAACATTTGATTTTGGAGTGAACGAAAAACCACATACACTGTTAGAAATTTTATTGTATATGTGATATGGCGCTAAACTTAAATACTATACTGTGCAATGTGAAGAGATATGGCAAAACAGCCACACATAGATACAAATACAGTTAATCATTAACTATAAATGTGAGGTAAGTGCAAAAATACAGTGTATATATAGTGCAAAAAACATATAGAGCAAAAATGCTCAAAAATGTTATAATCCCAAAATCATAGAAACAAATTTGTGTAAACAATTCAAAAAGTTCATAATGATGCAAACAAAGTTCATAATGATGTTTGTTTGCATCATTATCATCTTTTTGAATTGTTTACATGAATTTGTTTCTATGCTTTTGGGATTATAACATTTTTGAGCATTTTTGCTCTATATGTTTTTTGCACTATATATACACTGTATTTTTGCACTTACCTCACATTTATAGTTAATGATTAACTGTATTTGTATCTATGTGTGGCTGTTTTGCCATATCTATTCACATTGCACAGTATAGTATTTAAGTTTAGCCCCATATCACATATACAATATTATTTATTAGCGACAAGTTTGGTCGTAGTGTGGCTGCTTACCCCTCCCGTTAGCCCTAGCGCAGTATCCTTTAAAATCTATCCACTGTTAGAAATTTGTTCAAGAAACATTTTCCCATCCTGCACCTTAGAATTTTCTTATTTTGATGCAATAATAATTAGAAAAATGAACAAACTTTCTTAAAACATTCCTTTCCTAAGAATCTTCATTCTAAACTTTACCCACCTATGATATGATATGCAAACTTATAGATCCACTGTATACACAAGCTCGCCCGCACTGGGATCAATCCACCGCGCCACTCAACACTCGGCTTAAAACTTTATCTTGCTGATGTGTTTAAAAAAAGAACTATCAGATGCTGTTGTATGACACAATACTAAATTAATAAAATATTCACACGCAGCTGCTATTAATATATATCCAAATTGCACATGAACGTTCTGTTAAATACATTTACACAAACGTATAGCAGCGCTAGGTGTACTTCCACATTAGTCTCTCAAATGCATGCAGAGCTCAATGGGTATATCAGTCCTTCAATTACTGACTGCGCTTGACTGGAGTAAAATGATATAAGATTAATCCATTGGTTAGATCGCACAGACCCAGCTCTCAGAAAATCTTCATGTGATTAAAAACAGACTTGACTCATCATCTCTCATTAGGACTT
>BLSH010365633.1:482085-498130 GCA_018402905.1 Glandirana rugosa
CCGCACCAAATTTCCCCGCACCGAGTGCGGACTCTACTTATTCCCTACCCCCCTCCTTCTTTCTTTCTTTCTCTATCCCTCCCTTCCTTTCTCTTCTCTTCCTTCCTTTCTTCAGCCCTACCTCCCTGTCGTCCGGGTCTAAGAAGTGGTGTTATCGTTATACACATAAGGTCTTTCAAATTGTTAGTCGTCTATTTCTATGAGGTTTGCGAAGTTAGTAGGGCCGTGGTACCAACAATACCACAGTCCTACTAACTTCGGGTATTAAAGATAATAATGTAACATTATATTTTAATTTATCAAGTTGAGTCTCCCTATCTCTTTCTTTCTTTCTTCCTCCCCCCATCCCTTATTCATCTCAGGCGTGAGCCACGCCCCTTTAAACCACGCCCCTATTTCATTTTGACCACGCCCATTTTTCTTCGGGCTGCAGCCCCTGGTCTTTTTCCCACCTAGCAACGCCCCTGACTGTAGGAATGTGTTCTTAGGGTAATAATCAGCATTTTTCTTCCTCCAAACACAGCTAGTCCCCCTTCTCAAGAAGGGACATGTACAGTCATGCCAATGAACATCTAAATGTTTCCCGAGAAGGATTGGGAGAAAGTGCTATGGTCAAATAAGACCATAATTGAGCTCTTTGTCATTATTTCGACTTGCCGTGTTTGGAGGAAGAACAATGCTGACTATGATTACTAGGAATCTTCTTCCTTTGTAGGGTCCCCATCATTGTACTCTGTCAAGGGTTTCTTTTTCCCTAGGTACATTTATTTACATTTAGAAACATTGAATCGCAGTTGACCAATTTTTTTGCAATGCCATATTATGTTCCATGTTACAGACACCTCCAAGGAGATCAACAAAATGGCACTTTTTTGTGTCATCAGCAAAAAGACATACCTTACCCACCAACCCTTTAGTTAGATCACTTACATATAGATTATATAAAACAGGATAAGGGACAGGGATGATGCTGAGGGACTGTCTACCGATGCAGCATGGGGGAGTGGAGAATTGGTAAGTAAAATTACAAAAACCTTCCCCCTAGACTAAACGAGCAGTTAATACGGCAAAGGAGACTCACCTGCCAATCCATATCTGTTAAACCCTCTGGGAAAATCCGGTACTAACATACATTGAGAAGCTCTTGGCCTCCTTCCCTTCATCCCAGGGTCATTACCCCTGTGTAAAATCAGTTGGCAATCCTGGCTTCAATGGAGGAAAGGGGCAGCAAGGAAGCAGGGGGTGGGTGAATACCAATAGGTGTGTGTGGGGGTGTTTTCTTTAAAATAAACAGTGAGCTTTCTCTGTGCTGGTAAGCTGGCTTTTTACATTTTTTTTGATGTGCAGATTTATTTCTCCTTAGAATATGGCCTACTCTGAAAATTAGAACTTAGAGGAGTTATATTTCAGCCATTGCGACACTTATAATTCTTATTAATATGTATGATGGTTATACTGATCTTTTCTCCAGTGCCCTATGGACAAGGGTGGGTTGTCCAGAAAATGCAATCATATACCAGGTTTTCAGTGACAGGTTTAAACATTTGTGAAGCAACACATGCACGGCAATAACAAGCAACAGACAAGAGATCCAGAGATCCCTTCCTGTACAAGTTTACAGTCTTAAGAAATAAGTAATAATGGAAGAATTATAAACTGTGATTTTTGAAATATAGATTTAATATTAATTATTGTCCAATGATCCCTTTAAAAAGTTGTAGATTTCCTATGATAATATCACTATACAAATAGATTTCTGCGCAATGCTAAATCCTCCTTAAAATCCCACTCTTATTTACATCTCTTTGCTGAATTAATGCTGACCATACAAATATTGAACTTAGTGTTTGATGGACAGATCTTTCAATATTCCAATCAAATATAGAAAATACTGTTTTTCTTTTTGTAATTCGTTTTACTCTCTGTCAGCTGATTTCAAAGTGTCAAATCAAAAATGAAAACATTTGGATAATATGGGCAAATAATGACTCAAGATATTTTGAACAATTTCATCTTCAAAATGTTATTTGTGTCATTTCTGACAAATATGCTTTTGGTTGAATCGAAAAATGGTAATTTGCATGACGACAGTCTGCATAATAGCAAATGATGAATTGGCCTGTTCAGAATAAGATTATAAAGTGGTCTGATTAAACATTTTTTCCAGTCTGGTGTAGTTCCTTTTCATGACTTTATATTATATTTGTCTATTAAGCAGCCATATTTGTCTGCTACATGCTGTGCTTTCTGTAACCAAACTATTTTTTTTTAAACCATGCTCCAGAGAACTGCTTTTTGTATGGTATGCTTCTTCATGGTGCAGAAGAAAGCCCAGTAGCTCTTCAAGGAGAGGTAGCCTAGGGACTGCTTGGCACAGCTGTTTGGTGGACTTCAAGCGGGGAACCAACAGTAACTTGGTGGAAGGAAGACATGTCTTTTATATACAGAGTATAGCTACTGGTTGTGGTTAACTGCTGCCCCCCCTCCACATTTACCCCCACACTTGCTTATACTTACCTTCCCTTCTCTCCACCAGTGCTCAGATTTACTTCTTGGAGTGAACAGAAATACTTGGTAGAGTCCCAGTACAAGAGAATGGGGCTCATGGGACTCCCCCCCCCTTATCTCCTCCACTTGTTATGCCTACCTTCCCCTCCCTTCTCTACATCAATGCTCAGTTTTGCCTCCTGGAGTGAAGAGAAATACTTGGTACAGTGCTAGTACCAGAGAATAGGGATCATGGTACTTACTTCCTTCTGCTCACAATGCAGCGCTGGGTGTCTCAGTGACCAATCACCAGACACCAGCACTGCCATGTGTGAATGGTCAGTTAGTCAGTCACCACATATAATCTTACACAGGGCTTCTACTCTTTTGTCAGAAACCATGAAACGGACTTAGACAGAAGTGCAGTAAAAATCACACTATTTAATATAAATGGTAAAATAGAACAAACAGAGCAAACAAAGTAAAAACATAGCCAAGGTTTGGTAACCATATGGTTGGAGAAAGCCAGTAAACAGGGATCCAGAGATCAGCAAGGTTAAACAAACAGCATGCAGGGTCAGGAGCTAGAATGGAAGTCAGCCGAGCAGAGTCTTTAATCCAGAAACCAGAAGGAACGTCAAGCTCAGACTGGCAATTAACCCTCAGCTGAGCAGCTTGCTCTTAGAAGGGAGGGCTGGGCCCAGCCCGGACAGTACCCTCTCCTCAATGACCCCCCGGGGCCACCAGGTTTGAGGGTAAAACATCTATGGAAAGCACAGAGGAGAACAGGAGCATGTATGTCCAAGGATGAGACCTAAGAATGCTCCACCGGACCGTACCCTTTCCAATGAACCAGGTTACATGGCTGGTTGGAAACCATAATTCGCCATAAACAGACACAATTGGGAGGTAGTATTGTCGGCACTATTATGAGCAAACTCCGCCAAAGGTAACAGGTCAGACCAGTTGTTATTTTGATCAGAAATATAGCAACGTAAAACTGTTCCAAGGACTGGTTGGCTCGTTCTGCGGCCCCATTGGACTGCGGGTGATACGCAGAAGAGAAGGAAAGCTGAATTTCCAACTGTGCACAAAAGGCTCGCCAAAACCTGGACACAAACTGGCTACCCCTGTCTGAGACAATCCCCTTGGGAAGCCCATGTAAGCGAAATATCTCCTGAGCAAAAATGGATGCCAGTTCTTTGGACGTGGGCAACTTCCTAAGTGGAATACAATGTGACATCTTTGAGAATCAGTCAACCACCATAAGGGTAACTGTGTTACTCTGAGAATTAGGTAACTCCACAATAAAATCGATAGATAGGTGGTCCAAGGCCACTCTCCATTGGGTATGGGTTGTAGAAGAACCACTGGAAGATGTCGTGGTGTTTTGTTCTGAGCACACATGGAACAGGCTGCTACGAAGGCGGCTACATCAGCGCAAAGACTAAGCCACCAGAACTGTTGGGAAATAGCCCAAATGAGTTGATTCTTCCCTGGGTGACCAACAGCCTTGGGAGAATGGTAAGTCTGGAGCACAGCATTACGGAGACACTCAGGGACAAAGCAGCGGTCTCAAGGTTTCTCAGGAGGAGCATGGATCTGAGCAGCAAGGATCTTGTCACCCAAAGGTGAAGTGAGACTGGTATGAACTGTAGCCCGAATATGATCAGGAGGTATCACAGGTACAGGAACCGACTCCATCTTGGAAGCAGAGGAAAACTGTTGTGACAATGCATCGGCCCATACATTCTTCGTACCGGGTAAGATTGAGACTGTAATTGAAGCTTGACAAGAACAGAGCCCATCGCACCCTCCTGGGGGAGAGGCATTTAGCCTCAGACAAGAATGTGAGATTCTTGTGGTCAGTCAAAATGAGAACCAGAACAATGTTACCCTTGAGGAGATGCCTCCATTCTTTAAGGGCTAAAATGATCGCTAACAACTCTCTGTCCTCAATCTTGTAATTGCATTCTTCTACTTCTTCTTGGAAAAGTACCCACAAGGATACATAGCGCTTTCGGAGGTGGGGCGTTGAGACAGAAGGGCACCAACTCCAGTCTCAGATGCATTAACCTCAAGGATGAAGGGTAACGTAGGATCAGGATGTGCCAATACAGGAGCAGAAACAAAGGCAGCCTTAAGAGTTTCAAAGGCCTTAATGGACTCCGGAGACCAATTCTGCGGGTTACCGTCCTTTCTGGTCTTATCAGTCAGGGGTTTGACCAAAGACAAGAAGTTATGAATAAACTTCCGATAATAATTGGCAAAGCCAAGAAAATGTTGTAGTGGACGTAAACCCAAAGGTCGGGACCACTGTAGAACTGCCGATAGCTTCTCTGGGTCCATCTAAAAACCAGCAGTGGAAACCACATGACCCAGGAATTTAACCTGTTCACGATGGAACTCGCACTTCTCCAATTTACAATACAGGTTATTATCTCTCAGCCTCTGAAGCACACAGCAGACATGTCTGCTGTGTGGTGGCTCTCTAGGGACTTGGAATATATGAGGATCTCATTGAGATAAACAACCACATATTGCTGCAACAAATCTCGAAGGACATCGTTCATGAACTCCTGAAAAACTGCCGGAGCGTTGCAAAAACCAAACGGCATTACGAGGTATTTGTAATGGCCTGTCCTGGTATTAAACGCAGTTTTCCACTCATCGCCCTCCTTGATCCTCACAAGATTGTATGTCCCTCTCAGATCAAGCTTTGTGAAAACAGTTTCTCCCTTGAGACTCCGTAATTAATGGAATCGTATAAGCATTCTTAATCGTGAAGCGATTGAGACCCCTATAATCAATACAGTGTCTTAGTTCGCCACTCTTCTTTTTCACAAAGAAGAAGCCAGCACCAGCAGGAGATGAGGATTTGCGGATGAATCCTTGAGAAAGTGCGTCTGCAACATACTACTCCATGGCTTTATCCTCCAAGACAGACAAAGGGTAAACCCGGCCACAAGGGGTATGGCACCAGGTTGAAGGTCAATTGCCCAATCATACGCCCGGTGGAGGCAAACTACTGGCTTGACTTTTATCAAAGACATCACTAAATTTGTGGTACTCCTCCAGCAGGGAGGAGAGTGAAGAGGTACACAAGACCTTAGATACTTTCTGAAAACATGTCTTACTGCATTGTGGTGACCAGGAAAGAACCTCAGCACAAAGTCAATCAAAAGAGGGGTTGTGCCTCTGTAACCAAGGATAACCAATAACCACCGGAAAATGAGGAGAGGAAATTACTTGGAATTGTATTATCTCATGGTGAAGAGCCCCTACGGCCATGGTCAACGGAGCAGTCTCATGAGTCATCTGGGCAGGCTGTAGAGGTCTCCGATCAATAGCTTCAATGGCAAGTGGAGTGGCCTGAAGCTGCAGTGGAATTGAGTGCTTAGACACAAAGGCACTATCTAGGAACAGGCCTGCAGCCCCTGAGTCGATTAGAGCCTGTATTTTGATGGATGACTCAGACCAAGAAAGGGTAACCAGAACCAGGGGCTTATCCATACAGAAGACTGGGGATGTAACAACACCACCTATAGTCTGTCCCCTACAGGACCTCAGGTGCCAGCATCCCCCCAGACGGGTAGGACAAGACTTCAAAAAGTGACCTGCCTCCCTCCTCCTAAAGGCTCTCTCATCTGCAGAGAGACATATTAAGCCCAACTGCATGGGTTCTACCTCACTGGCAGGCTTGGAAGCAGGAGGTATGGGAGGTGAGGGAGGCATGGGTGGGACTACAAAGCTCAGACCCAAATGTGCAGGAGGCTTCCGCAAGTGCTTCTTAAAGAAAGGTCTCTCTCGGAGTCTGGAATCGATGAGGATGGCAAATGTGATCAACTTCTCCAGCTCAGTGGGTATGTCTCGGGCTGCTATCTCATTTTTGATGTTATCCGAGAGACCATGAGAAAAAGCAGCCACGAGAGCCTCATTGTTACAAGCAACCTCTGCTGCCAGAGTATGTAATTCAATGGCATAATCGGCAACAATTCTAGTACCCTACTTGATGGAAAATGAGGCTTTTGGCAGCAATAGTGGAACATGCGGGAACGTCAAATACCCTTTTAAACAGTGGCGGCTGGCGAAAATTTTAGGATGGGGGGGCGCCAGACCCCACCCTTCCTTTTTGATCCCTCCCACGTCTCTTAAGCCCCTCCCCTTATAGTTTCCACCCCTTGTGTCAGGAATATACAGCCCAGCATCACCAGATAGGGTATACAGCATCACCAGATAGTGGTATACAGCATCACCAGATAGGAGTATACATAGTCACCAGATAGGGGTATACACTCACAGAGTCACCAAATAGCAGTATACAGAGCACCATATCGCAGTATAGAGAGCACCATGTCGCAGTATACAGAGCACCATATCGCAGTATAGAGAGCACCATGTCGCAGTATACAGAGCACCATATCGCAGTATACAGAGCACCATATCGCAGTATACAGAGCCCCATATCCCAGTATACAGAGCACCATATCGCAGTATACAGAGCACCATATTGCAGTATACAGAGCTCCATGTCGTAGTATACAGAGCATCATATCACAGTATACAGAGTCCCAGATAGCAGTATGCAGTCACCAGATAGGGGTATACATAGTCCCAGATAGGGGTATACAGGGTCACAGATAGGGGTATACAGGGTCACAGATAGGGGTATACAGAGCCCCAAATAGGGGCTCGCGGCGGCACCCTCCACCCCCCCCAAAGTCAGGACAAGTCCTGCACTTACCCCGTCTAATAGGCAGGCTGGCAGGCAGGCAGGACTGTGCAGAGATCGGCATGCAGAGAGCGGGCTGATCGTGTGCACAGGCAGCGCTTGCCGAGAGCATGCTGACAGTGGAGTGGTCTGCGGAAGTCCCGGCGGAGTGCTGCGCCTGCATGAGTAATCACGCAGCCAGCACATCTGCCATAGTCCCGCCCCCGCCCACAGCATCCAATGAAAGAGAGTCATTGGCTCTGATGGCTCAGGGGGCAGCCAATCAGACTATGTGTGTGCGTCTGTTCAGCCCACACACATAGACTTTAATGACTGACCAATCAGCTCACTACTTGCTGTCAGCTGACAGAAAGGAGCTGAGTAAAAAAAAAAAGTCAGTATACCGGTGCCTCCTGCAGGGGGGATGGGCTGACTTTTTTTTTCCTTTATGTCAGCGGCGGGGAGGGGGCTGCTTTTAAAGGAGGCCACAACCTCTGGGTAACTCTGGACAATGGGTTTTTGCGTCTCCAATAAAGGGTTTGCCTAGGTCAAGGCTCTGTCCGAAAGTAAAGAAATCATGAAGCCTACTTTGCTTCTGTCCGTGGGAAACGCCTGGGGCAGCATCTCAAAGTATATCCCAAACTGATTGAGAAACCCTCTGCATTGAACTGGATCACCCCCAAATCGCTGGGGAAGTGGAGCAGAACCAGACATACTCCCTATAGAGGTAATATTTGAGGAAGGTGCCTGCACAGAGACTTGAGCAACAGCAGGAACAGCCTGCAAAACAGGTTGTGCCGGAACAGCCACCATAGGAGGAACCAGGTGAGCAGTGTGATTCAGGAGCGTCTGTAACACTATGGCAAACTGATCCATGCAGTGATCCTACTCATCCAAACTGGAAAAAATATTACCAGCAAGTGGATTGACTGCATCTTCTGAATTCATGGCCTTCTCCTACTGTCAGGAACTATGAATAAGACTAAGACATAAGTGCAGTAAAAATCACACTATCTACTAAAAATGGTAAAATAGAACAAACAGAGCAAACAAAGTCAAAACATAGCCAAGGTTTGGTGGCCAGAGCGGATGATTGGAGCAAGCCAGCAAACAGGGATCCAGAGATCAACGAGGTCAAACAAACAGCATGCAGGGTCAGGAGCCAGAAGGAAAGTCAGCCGAGCAGAGTCTTTAATCCAGAAACCAGAAGGAACGTGAAAAAAGCAAAAGTCTTTCACAGGAAAACACAGCAGAGATTATCCAGGGATGTTGACCAGGCAAAGGCGTCTGAGATCTGACCCAGGCAGTTTTTATATAGCTAGGAGAGCTGGCTAATGAGCAGGATATGGACATCAGGTGAGACAGAGTGGAAGCTGAGACTGGGCAATTAACCCTCAGCTGAAAAGCTTCCTCTGAGAAAGGAGGGCTGAGCCCAGCCCTGACATCTTCATCCCTAAAGGTGAATGGAGTGGTTGGGGAAGAAAGTTTATGCAGATGGGTGCTTGATCACTTTAGATAGCAGCCTATTAGATTTATTCAGCCCAGAGCCATATCATCCACAAGACAACACAGGAAGGAGTCTAGGGCATGGTTAATGTCTAGTGGCCCAGATACGACCTTTATGTTCATTTAGTATACTAGGAGGATAGAACTGTTTGCTCACATCTGTTCACCCGTCATTTCACAAAGCATGAGGGACTTGTAGGCAGTTTGTTACTAATAGGCGGACTATGCTAGTACAGACAATGTGAATGGAGTGGCTTCTGTGTGCCTACTGGAATCCTTATCAATGCCAATGGAAGGTATTGGGTGGGCACAGGGGAGCAAAGATGCAACGTTCCGTAGAACCACATTCTACCTTTTTGTCTGATTGAGCCAAGTCTGAGTAAAAACAATACAGTGTCTAGCTGGATAAAAAAGGACATATCTGGCCTTAGAAAAGCAAATAATGCTCCTGATTTTGTGTATTGCTTATAACAATTGCACCCTTTCTGACCTAGTAGGGAGAAATAAGGTGCAGAAGTGTTGGTTATTTATAAGGACACCCTAAAAGAGTCCTCTTTACTGATGAAAAGTTATGAGCCTCCAGACGAGTTATATTTAATGTTGGTTTGGAGACGAGCAGACTCATTCTTATTTGCATGATTTTCACACCAGGCACAAGGTGGATTCAGATTCCCCAAAAAAATCAACAGATGCTTCTTAGTATGTACCAGGATACCTAAATGAAGTACTTTGCTAAACATTGCTATCATTGACATTGCCATCACTGTATATTTTGATGACTAAATTAAGTGAATGATGCTACATTTCATTAGCAGAAGAACATTCCTTTAAATAATAATTTATATTTACGCAGCGCTTGCCAAGCGCCTAATGACCGTTTTTCACTTGTGTGAATTTTGATTAAGTAAACACATGAAGAACAAGTGGGCGGCCATGCAATAGGCTCAGTGTAATATATCACTGGGAAGTTATGCAGCTTGCATGGCCATCACTATTTTATTACTCAGTGTTAATTATTCCTTCCAGGCACGCTGAATGTACATCCAAAGTAATAGACTCCACACTTTGTATGCATTAACGGCTTTCAAAATATTTAATGATGCGGCCGTCTGTTACACTGTTTCTTTCCTTGGTAGATATATTTTTTCTCTGGGCTAAGTCAGCTAATAAAAATTATGGACAAAAATCTTAGCTTTTTGAATTTGAAAGTATTGCACTAGGAAAAGGTACTCCTGATTTAAAGCAGAACTCCAGCCTCTGTGTTCATCACCCCCACTCAAGCATCTTAGGTGTTAACAAGCATTGTCAGGAATCACCAGCAGAGATGACCAAATCTGCATAGCTACACTCAGGAAACTGGGACCAGACCATGTTATATTTAAAGTAAGATTTATTTACAGTGAACCAAAATCGATCCAAACACATGTGCACAGTAAAGATACAAGTGAACCAGAAACCCAGTGACAGAATACCTAACTAATCAACCTGACAAACAAGAAGCCTAACATCTACCTATATACAATATATACAAATGGGGAACACAGAAAAGCATGGTAAAATTAGAGGTGCAGGGAACATATAGGAAGGGGGAACCAAAACTGGGATTAGGAACATTGAGTAGGTACAAGGCAGCAGGGTTCAGGTTATAGGTACAAGGCAAAGAGTATGCTCAAGAGCAGGAACAGGATAATAGCTAGCAGTATCTGGCAGCAAGCAAAACTGTATCTGGCAGCAAGCAAACCACTGGAGCAAGAAGGAACTGTAGAGGAGGAACTAAATCCCCTCCCAGCAGCCAGCATCAGATGGAAACTGATTATTGGGATCTGCCAGCTGTTGGGAGACACCTGCTGGTGGACACTGGAACTACAACGTTCTGCTCTGAGAAGCATGGTGCCACCAGCAGGTGATCCAGGTCCTTACATGCATAATTTTCAGTCATCAGGCTTCAGCTTCCGGTCAAGTCAGTCAACTCACTTTGGTCAACACACACAGCAATACATTAAAGTATCTAAACCCAAGAACAAAAATTGAATAATTGCATCTTACCAGCCATTGAAATTGTGATGACTGCATTCATTTTTCCCCTTTATTTTCCACTGGTTAGCTTTAAAGTAAGGCTAGGTTCACACCTACAGATGCACCTGAGCTCACACACATTTTTGCACATTTTTAGCATGTTCCCTCAATTCATTTCAGTGGGCTGCCCTATGCATGAGAAATCTGGAAATGAAATCCTATGACCTTTTCCAAAAGCATGCTGCAAAAACTGCATGGTGCGCATTAGCAGATATGTGGGGGTGCCATTAACAACTAATGCCACCGCCACACGTCTGCTAAAGGGCAGTGCATTTCTGTGCATGTCAGGAAAGTGTGCAATTTTGCACTTATTTCCATCATGCAGTAGTGTAAACCTAACCTTACACACGGTCTCCTTGGGGTGACAGTAGGTTGAAACGCATACTGACAGTACTGTCTATACAGAGGAGCAGCAGGGTTATTTCCCTAGGACAGGAAGTGTGTTAGGACTACAGAATACCTTTACCATTCCTGATCATAACATGGGGGGGTGTTCTGTAGTTCACAACACTGAAGTAGATAACAGTCTTCAAGATAAGACTGCATAGTGCAGGACACCTCTGGATTTTTGCCTGAAATAGAACGTATATTATGCGCTTATGGAACAGATGTAACAAAATGTTGTCATTAGTACACTAAGTGCTGGTTCCCACAGGGGCGACTTGTCAGGCGACCTGAGTCGCCTCAGAAGTCACGCTCCATGCAGTGCAATGGAACCATTCTAATAGTCGCTCTGACTTAGAAAAAGGTTCCTGTACTACTTTGGGTGCAACTTCAAGCGACTTGAATTGACTTCTGTTACAGAAGTCGTTTGCAAGCCGCGCTGAAGTTGCGCTGTGCGGGGCAGCTTTGAGTCGCCCCTGAAGTCGGATCGCCCAAAATGGAACAAATTAGAGTAGTTCAGTGTTGGGTTTTGCATACACTTTACCACTCACATCTGTATACCCCTATGGGCCTATTGATTTTGTTCTAACTTTGTCATTGTATAAGATAACCAACGTGATACATACTGTATATAAAGTACAAACAAGGATTTTTCTTTGCAATGTGGTCTTGCAAAAATGATATTACTGTCTATGCTGCATAGAACGTAATATAATTTTTGCAATAGACAAAAAATATAACAGAATGGAAAAAAATGCTCTTTTTTCTAGTTTGACCAGTCTTTGTTTTAAAAGTGTCACTGCAATAACTTATTTTATTCTATGGCTTTACCTGTTTATACTGTAGTGACACTAAAATTACATTTCTATTAAAATGCATGGTGAGATAATTTACAAATAAAATGTAAAAAACACATTTAAAATGGGTCACTAAAAAAAACAGTAAGCAACCAAATAAATAAAAATGAAGCAAGGTTAAAAATTATTAGTTAAAAAAAAAAAGGAAAGCATAGGAGGAGGGGAAGTAGTTAATTAGGGCTAATTGGTGTTAATAAACAGTTCATTAGGAACAGTTTATTTAGAAAAAAAATACTTGCAAAGTTGCTTTAACTGACATCATATTAAAGATCATCCCTTTGAACTGCTTTGAATATTGAGTAATTACAAGAGCAATTAGCAAAATAGTGTTGCTACGTTGTAATTCTCACCGGCACTGCAGACACTGGTCTGCCAATATTCATTTACACAGGAGCAGCTGCTACAAAACGAAGGCAAATAGGCAGCTAGCGTTTTCAGGGTTAGTACTCGCTGCTTCGATGTTTCCATGATATAGAAACCCTTTACATTTAGAAGAAGACCAAAGCAGACGCCAGGAGAGCTGAGCTGAAAAAGTGTGGCTTCCAAGTGATATGGCCCTAATCCCAACACTTCCTAATCCAGTTTCTTGAGTCTCTTTCCTGATCCGAGTGAATAAAAGAACTCTTACCCGGTGCCCGCTGTAGTTTTCATCCAAGGTTAACAAATGTCTCTAAAAATACACCGATTGTGTCAGCCTGAGTGCCTTCAATGAGGATTTTACAACACTGAGACAGGATGTGTGCATTAGAAGTGCTGACGTCCTCATTGGGAATGAAGAAATGAAGAAATATGTATAATTTACACACAGGGTGACCCAATTATACTTTATCTGGAACACCTTTAAAGTGACACTAAACAATATCCTTATTCTCCAAAAATAAACCATACACATCCAATACTTAATGGCCCTGTATTCTATTTTTCATGAACTTCTTTCATCCCTTTTACTGTGTGTTTTTGCCTCCTTGTAACTTCCTCTAGACATGTGCAGAACGGAGAAATTGTTTTGTTTCAGTTTGGTATTCACATAAATTCGTTCAGTTAAATTTGTTTAATTCATTTTTCGGAATTGGTTTTGTAGATTCGAATTCGGAAAATTTGATTTGAATTTGAATTCCATTCAAATTGCATTCACATTTTGCATTTGAATCAGATTCTATTCAAATTTAATTTAAATTCAAATTTTGGAAGATGTTAATATTCTTTCTATTCCATTCTATTCTATTGTTTTTTTCTATTCTATTATTTTCTGTTCTATGACTTTCTTTTCTATTCTATTATATTCTTTTCTATTCTATTCAAATTTATTCTATTCAAAATTTAAATTTCGGAAAACAGATATATTGTTTTATTCTTTCTATTCTATTCTACTCTTTTCTATTGTTCTATTTTAGTGTATTATTTTCTATTTTTTCTTTCCTTTTCTATTCTATTCAAATTTAAATGTATTCTGTTCCCAAATTGAATTCTGGAAAATTATTATATTCTTTCTATTCTATTCCATTTTATTCTATTCTATTTTCTTTTCTATTCTTGTCAATACTATTCTTTTTTATATTCTATTCTAGTCTATTCTTTTCTATTCTATTCAAATTATTATTTATTCTGTTTGAATTTTGGGAAATTGTTATATTCTTTCTATTCTATTCTATTCTATTGTTTATTGAATTGTATTCTATTCTTTTATTTTCTATTCAATTGCGTTATTCTATTATAGTCTAGTCAATTCTGTTCTATTCTTTTATTTTCTTTTCTAGCCAATTCTAATCTTTTTTTTCTATTTTCGTCAATTCTAATCTTTTTTTTCTATTCTATTCTAACATATTATTTTCTGTTCTATTTAAATGTGAATTTATTCTGTTTGAATTTTGGGAAATTGTTCTATTCTATTCTATTCTATTGTTTTTTTTTAATTCTATTCTATTCTTTTATTTACCATTCTATTGTTTTTTATTGTATTCAAATTAAAACGTATTCAATTTGAAATTCGAATTTCAGAAGATGGTTATATTCTTTCTATTTTTTTTCTATTCTATTCTATTCTATTCTTTTCCATTGTGTTCAAATGTATTCTATTTGAAATTCAAATTTAAGAAGATGGTTATAGTCTTTCTATTTTTTTCTATTATATTTTATTCTATTCTGGTTTTTCTATTCTATTATTTTCTATTAGCAAATAACAAATATCAAACAGTGCAGCAATTAAGAATAGATGTAATATATAGCAGCTGAACACTTAAAGGGAAAATAATCCAAAACCCCTCAATCAAAGTCCATGTAATAAAATAGTGCAGCGCTCAGAATCCTACAATAGTCCATTCCTGTGCGAGATCACCCAGTGTGTTAATGTGAATAAAGCAGACACAAGTGGTAAAGTGTCACTAATCCTCCACCGGTCACACTAAATTCTCACCTCCCCGCATGGGCTCTTATTACAGGAGCCTCAATGCGCATAAAGTAGATAGCAAAACTCTTGGAAACAGGTAGCCACCCCAACGGCAGGAGATATACGATTGTTTCCTCTTCAACACCTTTGTATTCCCATCATACCATTGGCACCTCATACAGTATATGTCCTTAAGGTATTGGCTCTCAGATAGAGTTCCGCAAGTTCAATTAAGTACATGCACACAAAGCATATCAGATGTGATGGATACTCCAAGGTACGTCCACGCTTGGAGACAGCGGCGGCTGCGGATGACGTCACTTCCCTTTCCCGCACGCGTATCGTCCCAACCGGAACTTCGTCAGCGGATAGGGAAGTGATGCTCACTTCCGCTTTATATTGCCGCTCTACACAGCCCATAGGCCGGAATCTGATATCCGGTTTTGGTCCCACCTACCTAGGATCACTGAGTACAGGCTTCCCAGTGACTCCCACCCCCTTCCAATCTTAGCCAATAAATGGGCCGCGAGTGGAGGAAAAACACCTTTTTTCAAAACTGGGGGAAATGTAAATATACCAACAATTCCTAAAAGAAACCTCTTTCCAAACCAAGGGGAATCTATTAATATGCTAATAATACTTGTAAAACAATAAAACAATAAATCCCTATATTCTAAGCATCCCCGTTTATCACGAAGATACCAAAATTGTATAACCAAATATGTCTAAAACACACATCCAATCCACCCCCTAAATTAAAATGACAGGAAGGTGATAATATACATAAAATTACATAAAAATACATAGAACTACATATATTAAAAATACAACCCAATGGTAAATAATACATAAATAATAAGAGAAAGGAAGTGAAATAATTACCGATCTGAAATAAAGCAATTGAGATCAAACTCAATATTCAAACCTCCTGGTGCCATCTCAGAGGTCTGATGGATCCAGAATGATTCCCTTTTGCTAAGCTGCCTAATAAAATTCCCACCTCTCCAGTGCTTCGGTACATGCTCAACACCCCAAAATTTGAGTGCACTGGGGTCCCTACTATGGTGTCTCCGAAAATGCAGAGACACACTGTGGTCCTTAAAACCCTTTCTGATGTTATTAACATGCTCCCTCACTCTTACATGCAGAGGGCGTGATGTTCTTCCAATGTATTGATGACCACTAGAGTTGAGCGAACTTCTAGAAGTCCGGGTTCTGCTGGTTCGGCCGAACTTCGGGACAAAGTCCGGGTTCGGGTCCGGACAGAACCCGAACTTTGTCCCGGACCCCGAACCCCATTGAAATCAATGGAGACCCGGACTTTTAGGTACAAAAAGTGCTGTAAAATAGTCCTGGAAGGTCCTAGAGGTCTGCAAAAGGAAGGAAATGTGGGTAAGGGTGGGACAAGTGACCTACAAAGAAATGGGGACAGGGAAATAACTTTAAATATTTTTAAAAAAATAAAAACATAAAAAATGCAAAAATGGAATTCATCTTCAAAATGGGTCTGAAAAGTATTAATTAACATTAGAGGCCATAGAACTGTTCTAAAATCATCTTCAAACTGTGTCTTTGAAGAACACTTCTTTTTATTCTGTCGCTTTTCATATTGCCGCTATTGCTAGCACATCTGCTATT
>BLSH010365633.1:499299-511758 GCA_018402905.1 Glandirana rugosa
AGGAACCCGGACTTTTTTTGAAAAGTCCGGGTCCGGGTCCGGGTCCCGGACACCCCAAAGTTCGGTACGGACCCGAACTTTACAGTCCGGGTTCGCTCAACTCTAATGACCACAGCTGCACTCCAGCATGTATACTACCCCAATGGTCTGACAAGTGATAAGTTGTTTGATATGATGCTCTCTTCCTGTTGCTGTGGCCGTGAAAGATTTATGTTTTTTAATATTAAACCTACAGCTCCTGCACGCCTTACACCTTCCGCATGCATAGAAACCTTTTAGGAAGTAGAAAATCTGATTCTCCACCTGCCTAGGGGGGTCTATCACCCCAGGGGCCAGCTTATCCCTCAGGGTGGGAGCCTTTCTATATACAAATTGGGGTCTCTCTGGAAGCATGGGGCCCAGTACCTTGTCCAATTTAAGGACGGACCAATTTTGCTGTATAATCCTTTCCACTTTTTTATATTGCACATTATAATCAAGGATAATCCTAAACTGTTGACCATCTCCTAGATTTGATTTCCCTGATGTTGCTGCATCAGCCACCAAAGAAGATCTATCCAGGGCTTTCACTCTGCTGATTTCCGTGTCTAGAACGGCCCTCTCATACCCTTTCTGCTGGAATCTATTAGCCAATGCACTGGCCTGTACCTGAAAGTCCGTTATTTTAGTACAGTTACGTCTTAGCCTGATAAACTGACCTCTAGGTATGTTGTCTAACCATTTATGATGGTGACAACTCCCCAGAGGAATATAGGCATTCCGATCAGTGGGCTTAACGTGATTGGTCATACCTATATGGTCGTTCTCAAGAAATATCTCTAGATCCAAGAAAACAATACGCTCCCGGCTCACCGTCCAGGATAAAGAGATATTCCTAGAGTTCAAATCCAAACTACGCATGAATCTTTCTAGACCCGTAAGCTCACCTTCCCAGACAACCAAAATGTCATCAATAAAACGCCTATAACAAATCAATTCTGGTGGTTTATTGGCGAACACCGCTTCTTCCTCCCAGTTGGCCATAAAAATATTGGTCACACTGGGAGCAAAGCGGGCCCCCATGGCCACGCCTTTCGTCTGCAGGTAAAATTACCCATTATACCAGAAATAATTTTTACTCAAACAGAACCTTAGGCTTTCCACTAAAAATTCTTTGGCCCTCTTGGGGATGCCTGATGATGATAAAGCCCGCTCTAACGACTGGATAGCTGCTTCATGATCGATAATAGTGTAAAGCGAGCTTACATCAGCTGTTGCCAGAATGATAGGTGAGTTATAACTTAACCCTTCTAATAATTGAATGGCATGCTTAGTGTCTTTTAGGAAAGCTTTGGTAGTAAAAACAATTGGCTGTAAGAATCCTTCTATGTATTGACCCAATAGTGATCCTCAGTGATCCTAGGTAGGTGGGACCAAAACCGGATATCAGATTCCGGCCTATGGGCTGTGTAGAGCGGCAATATAAAGCGGAAGTGAGCATCACTTTCCTATCTGCTGATGTACCTTGGAGTATCCATCACATCTGATATGCTTTGTGTGCATGAACTTAATTGAACTTGCGGAACTCTATCTGAGAGCCAATACCTTGAGGACATATACTGTATGAGGTGCCAATGGTATGATGGGAATACAAAGGTGTTGAAGAGGAAACGATTGTATATCTCCTGCCGTTGGGGTGGCTACCTGTTTCCAAGAGTTTTGCTATCTACTTTATGCGCATTGAGGCTCCTGTAATAAGAGCCCATGCGGGGAGGTGAGAATTTAGTGTGACCGGTGGAGGATTAGTGACACTTTACCACTTGTGTCTGCTTTATTCACATTAACACACTGGGTGATCTCGCACAGGTATGGACTATTGTAGGATTCTGAGCGCTGCACTATTTTATTACATGGACTATTATTTTCTATTGTATTCAGATTCAAATTTATTTAAAAGATAGTTATATTCTTTCTATTTTATTCTATTCTATTTTTTATTCTATTCCTTTATTTTCTATTCTATTTTATTCTGTTGTTTTCTTTTATATTCTGTTTTGTTCTGTTTTACTCTATTCTTTTATTTTCTATTATATTCCTTTATTTCCTATTCTATTTTTTCTATTCTTTTCTTTTTCCTATTCTTTTATTTTGTATTCTGTTTTGCTTTACGCTATTATACTCTATTTTTATATTTTCTGTTCTGTTCTTTTCTATTCTATTATATTCCTTTATTTTCTATTCTATTCTGTTCTCGTCAAAAATCCGAATTTGATCTAAAAACTAGAATTTGAATTTTATTATTTCGGATTCGTTTCATTACTATTGTACATCCGAATTTCCAAATAACGAATGATTTGTCCAAATTTCAATTCAGAAGGAAACAAACTGCACGTCTAACATCCTCCTTGAGTTTCTGAACCTCCTCATTCCCTCTCCATTCTGTTTGTTTGCAGTTCTATGTTCCATATACAAATCCCATAGTTCATAGCCCATCTGAGTAGTGAGCAAGACAGGTTGGCTATGCTCCTACTTACAGTGAGCCCATGGAGAATGCACACCCTCAAACAGGAAGTCAAAATCACAGAACCAATCAAAAAAGGAGTTTGTATCCCGAAACTTGGGGAGCTCTATAAGAGGAACTTTGTTGCCGAGCTCCACAATATTCAACGGGACCTTCAGAATTGGGACAAAGGACACATCTCTTGGTTTGGACGTGCATCCATTATTAAAATGACAATTTTGCCCAAATTATTATATAAAATCCAAACTTTACCTATCCACCTCCCTCCAGCACTCTTTGACTTATACAAGTCCATATGTCAGACCTTTCTATGGTCCAACAAACTGGAGCGCATTGCCTGGGCCAAATTGGTGCTACTGAAGTGTAAAGGCTGAATGGGTCTACCAGACTTCCAGAGATACTACCAGGCAACCCACTTAGCCCGGATAGTGGATTGGAGGCTACATGCTAAGTGTAAAGGCTGGGTGAACCTGCAGAACTTGACTTCTGGGACCAACCTCCAGTTGGTGCCATGGATCAATAGGAGTTTTATCTTGGGAACGGCACTACTCCACCCCCTGGTGGGAACCACTATCTCTGAGTTTGACAGGGCCTGTGATAGGCATTCAGTATCGGGCAAACTATCTCCCCTCACCCCTATTAGGGGCAACCCGGACTTCCCACCGGGTGAATCGGGAGCTTTTGCCAAGGTGGAGTGGCCACCGGCAGACATGCAAGCCCAACAATTTTTCCGTAGAGGATGCTTTATGAGACAGGCAGAACTCGCAGAACTCTCCAAAACAGGCTTTTTCCCATTCTGGTCTTATATGCAACTAAAGCACTTCTTAGACCACTCGCGTCACAGAGATTGTTTTGCGAGGTCCCCTACGACCTTCGAATCCCCCCAGTCTCCCCAATGTCATGTTATCTCAACACTCTACGCTACACTATTTGACACCCCTGAAACACCCCTTAGTACTGAACGGGCATACTGGGATGCTGTGGGAGGAGAGGAAATTGGTCTGGATGAATGGGACCGAATTTACCTGTACACCCATAAGGGGTCCTTAAATGTGTCAGTCCAAGAGAATGAGTACAAACTTATAACACGTTGGTATAGAACCCCTGACTTGATTCACAAGTTCTCGCCTACTGTGCCTGACAGCTGCTGGCGTTGTGGTGGAGCGAGGGGCACTTTCCTCCATATTTGGTGGGAGTGCCCATCGCTCCGTCCGTATTGGCAAAAGGTTCATGAGACCATCATGCGGATATCCAAACTACCTATGGAGTTTATGCCCCTACAGTATCTAATGCACTACTCCAAAATCCCCAAAAAGAGATACCATAAATTTGTTGCTATGCACATGGTGAACGCAGCAAGAATGTGCATTCCTGTCCACTGGTGTGCGTCAACCCCTCCCTCTCTGGCCGAGAGGTTCAGGCGCATTGACCACATTGCGGAGATGGAGGAGCTAATACATATTTCGTTAGACAAAATCACCAAATACACAAGCACATGGGAGCCGTGGATTGACTTCCGAAACTCCCAAGAATATGTAGAACTCCTGGGAAGCCTTGATCAACTAACCGATTAACTTGACCCAGACTCTGGAGCTTAACCTGGGGCTTGAGCCTGATAGTAGTGCATTCACAGATGCAGGTATCCTACCCCCTGACTGTAGGGAGGTCGGCTGGTGGAGGGGGCAGAAGGTGGTATCCCCACCCCCCCCCCGATAATCTTTCCTATTTGCTGCTCTTCCTTACACACCTCCTCCTTACTTCCTTTCCCTTTTTTTTCCCTCCCTCCCTCCCCCCTTTGAATTCCCTTGGTTTACCCCGCGCCCCTACTTAGATACTGTTGAGCATTGGAAAGCAAGGGTGCAACACAAGCCAAGGACAGTATTCAAAGTAATAATTTTTGCCAGAACTCACGGGTGACAGAAGAACTCTTCCATGGGGAGAGTAGCAGGGTACTACTTTAACCACACCCAAGGTCCTAAAGAGCCACCCAGTGGAATTCATAACACTGTTAAAGTTGCTCTCTTATTTTTGTCAGCTGTAAAGATTTTTGACTTAATTTGTTTGTTTTCATGTGTATGGTCATATTGTAACTGGAAACTCTTAATAAAAGATTTGTGAAACAAAAAAAAAAGAGTTTGTAGATTTGGAGGGGGTTGAGAGCAATAGAAGGAGGTTTCTGAGTAAAGACACAGGCTTGAATAGAATTTTTTTGAAACCAGAGTTGAGTTTAGTTCAATTTAAGACCCCTTTCACACTTGTGCGAGTTGTCCTGTGATTTGGGACTGCAAAGTCCCATGACAAGTCGTTCCCCATTATTTCCAATGAGTACCATTCATATCTGTACGACTTTGAAGTCGTGCCGACTTCAAAGCAGCTCCTGCATTGCTTTGGCCCAACTTCAATGTTAAACCCTCAAAGTCGCACGCAAATTGCACCTGAATAATGTAGATGCGTTCTCTGTACTATTTCTGTATGACTTTGTAATATGTTTTCATTGTGTCAAAATTGCAACAAAGTCAGACCAAAGCAATACTGATCCTAAATCGCGGTAAAATCGTGGCAAAATTGCGGCAAAAACGCGGCAAAAGCGCTGCACACGTGTGAAAGGGGCCTGAAGCTGAACTCCAGGCAAACAGTGAAATTAAAAAATGAAATGTATAAGAGAGTTGTTACACCTGCCACAAGATATTGTATATTTGGTCCATCCTGTCCTGAGATTTACAGCTCTGTCACACAGCAAACTCCTGTCTGGCATTAGAGGGGACCTGACCGTTCTCTGCTGCAGGATCACTTACAGGTCCCCTCCCCAAACTGACTATGTGAATGGTCAATTAAAGAAGAAGTAGCACACTGATGAGCTCCTCTCTCTCTTTCTGCTTCCACATTATGGCACTCTTACATTACAAGTCTACCCTTCTCCAGTGCTGTCCAAAGCAGACTCTGGCTCCACCACCACCATCTCCACTGCTACGCCTTCCGGTTTCTCAGTTGTCATCCTCTTCTACCATGGGGAACACAGCTTCATTCTCAGTATGTAATGGATGCCAGGCAGCAGCGGCTGGTGGTATATTTTTTTGGGGAGTGGCAAACAAACCACCAGCCACCCCCTGTCGGTCGGGTCACCCGCACCAAAGTGGCCGGCGGCTTTACCCTGCGTCTCCTCCTCCTTGGCTTCACGGCGGCTTCTCCTGCGTCTCCTCCTCCTCAGCAGCCAATAGGATCGCTTCTCCTCTCGGGCAATCAGGTCTCAGAACCCACTTCCTAATTGGTCGGGAGGAGAATCAGGAAGACAATAGCGAATATTAATTTGTCATGAAACTGGGTGGGCCCAACAGGTGGGCCCAACCTTTTTTGAAGCCAATTAGTGCCTTAAAAAAACAAAACCCATTGGTATCAATGCATCTGGGGCCCTGCATGTAGATTAGGGGCCGGACGCATGGAATAGAGGGGCGGCTCCCCTGCGCCACGTATGGACAGGCCACCACTGATGCCAGGAATGAGCTGCGAGTATACACTGCACTTAGTATGCACCTTAAATTTTACATAGAAAATCAAGGATTTCTAGGGGGAAAAGGAAGGAGTTTTTTGCCAGAAGTACCCTGCCAATTTTTTGTTTCTAGAGTTACTTTTGCCTTTCAGCCTACACTTTTTCCAGGTCATGCAATTTTTCAGAAACCGATTCAGATAAATGAGATTATTCAATGTGTGAAGAACAAACAATAAGAAATCATCTTTCAATGGCCCAGCTTCAGTATACCAGAGCTTGGCACCGATAGTATATATTGCACTCAACACAAGACTCTTCCTGTTATTAACTTTGTACTGAATATATCTGAAAATCCAGAATCTGTTTTTGCCACTCTGCCAAAAGTCATGCAAAAGTGGGCATCATTTTTCTTATTAACTTACCTAGGGTGTTTATATTTCACATGTTGGTAGAGTAACTCTATAGTGGCTCTTCTTTTTCATTGCAGGTAAATAATGGATTCAAAGCAGAAGCAGCATGGCGTCATTGAGTTCTTGGCAAAGGAGGGGTGCAGGTGGTCCGACAGCCACAGAAGACATCCACAGGTGGTCCGACAGTCACGGTTTACAGAGATGACACCACTGACCAGACCAATGTGCACAGATGGATGAATAACTTTAAATGGTCTTATCTCGGTAAACGCTCTGTAGCCCTCTGTTGATGTCAGGCAGCCTTCCCCCCTCCTATATCAAGGACTCAATGACGGCAGGTTGCTTCTGCTTGGAATCCCTTATTTACATGCAATGAAAAACAAGAAGAGTTACTATATAGGAAGAGTTGCTATAGAGGAAGAGTTACTCTACCAACATGTGAAATTTGAACGACCTATGTACGTTAAAAGAGAAGTATGGGGTTTGTTTTTTTTTCTGAATCATATTTACCTAGCTGGATGCAGCATCAGTCCCCCGCTGGAGAGCAAAAACGTTTGTTTAGTTTCGTTTTGTTTGTTTCGATTCATTTTTTACATAATTTCGTTTAGTTAGATTTGTTTCATCCGTTTAATTCGTTTTCAGAATTCTATTCATTTTTGAATTGATTAGAATAGTTTTCGAATCATTTTCCATTTTCCAAGGACAATGGGGTGTAGTGGAAAGTGGAGGAATCGAGTGTAAAAAGATAAATTACAATAAAGGGGAATATAACAGAAAATGAAAGAATATAATGTGGTGGAGTGGAACAGAGCTGTTTTACTCTGTTGTATTCTATTCTTTTGTTTTCTGTTATATTCTTTTCTAGTCTATTGTTTTTTTTCTTTTATATTCCTTTGTTTTCTATTCTATTTTGTTCTCTTTGGAAATTGGAAAACTATTCAAATTCAAGAACTTTTCGAATTTGAAAACTATTGTAATTTGAAAACTTTTCAAATTTGAATTTGAAAACTATTCAAATTCAAAAAGTATTCGAAAACGATTCGAAAATTATTCGAATTTGAAGTTTGTCTGAATTTTCTTTTTTGTTATTTCCGACTTGTTTAAATTCGGTACTATTGTACTTCGGAAATTCGGATATATCCGAATTTCCGAAAAACTAAAATTCGTCCGAATTTTAATTCGGAACGAAACTAACCGCACATGTTTACTGCCGGCTCTAACACTGAGAATGGAGCGATCAAACATCACCGGCCGTTCAGCTCTCAGGGCTCCCTTAGCAGAGAGCTGATGACTGTCATTCACTGCTCTCTGCTCTGCCCCCCTCCCCTGAATCACTGGAGCACCGTACTGTGGAGGGGACAGGAGTGACTGGCTCAAGCTCTCAGTGGCTGGGTGACTGAGCTGGGTGCTGGCCAAGGGATGTGGGTGGGTCCCGATTTCATTGTCATGACCATGCCCACGCCTGGACCAGCTCTGTGATGTCAGCCAACAGTGGGCTTCAGCCTGCTGTCTGCTGAAGATGAATCACAGGAGTGCAGAACGAACTGCACTCCTGTGATCCACAGGAGAAGTACAGCCAAACCAGCTTTGGCTGTACTTCTCCTTTAAAGCAGAACTTCCTCCAAAAAGAGTCTGTTCCCCTTTTCTTTGTGGGAAAAAAGGACGCAAATTTAGTTTGTATACAATGTCGCACGACCGCGCAATTGTCAGTTAAAGCGAAGCAGTGCCGAATCGCAAAAAGTGATCTGGTCCTAAAGTGGGAAATCCTTCCGGAGCTGAAGAGGTTAAAAGTCAACAGCTACTGTATCTGTAGCTGCTGACTTTACATTTTTTTCTTTCCAGGGTGAAGATCCTCTTTAATAAAAAAAGTTATGCCCACTTTTGCATCATTTTAGGTACAGGCACAGCCCTGGTACTATAAGCATGTAGATTAAATACATATTGCCACCGAAAACTTACCCTTGCAAAATGTATAGACGCTGAAAAGTTTTGCAGAAGTGCAGATTTCCCTGCGCTTGGTTTACTTGCCGTTGCACTGGCTAAACATGCAATATTTCAGCATAAAAATGACACTAGTAACATCTTGGTTTATAAGGAAATATATTGCCATCAATGAGTCTGTGACAGTACAGCTGAGGCAGCTAAATACAGTGGGCAGACTGTGGTTCATTTCAAAAAACACTGACTTTTTATTTCAATTCAGCAAGTTTCAGATGAGGTTTTCATAGACTGTAGAACTTAAGTACATTTTAGTGCTATCAAAACCAGAACACATTGACGTTTATCTTACAGGCATCATTAAAATTCCAAAGCTGCTTGCAGTGTTCTTGTTCTGCCATCACAGCTCGGAATTATATTAGGACACATTGGAAATGTTTTCTGTAAACCACAGATTTATGCAGCTTTGAAGTCAACTTTTACTTTGTACACAACAAAGCCACTGACTGGGGAGAGGGAAGAAAGATGTGGTCTACAGACCTTACCCATTAGTGATTGGACCAATTTATGGACTTTTCAGATGAAGCGCTGGGGCTTTCCCTGAAAAAGTCTACATGATTTTAGTGACAGCATCCACAGCTGTTTCTTGTACAACTTGTTCAACAGACTAAAAAAAGTTCACTCTGTTAAAGCGCAACAAGGGTCACAAATAGCAAGATAAAAACCAGCAGCCTGTTAACCCCTTCAATACCGGGCACTTTCACCCCCTTCCTGCCCAGGCCAATGTTCAGCTTTCAGTGCGTCACACTTTGAATGACAATTGCAACACGGTACCCAAACTACATTTTTATCATTTTTTGAGACAAATAGAGCTTTTTCTTGGTAGTATTTAATCACCACTGTTTTTTTTTTGCTAAACAAAGAAAAAACCCCGAAAAATGTGAAAAAAACAAACAATTTCTTAGTTTCTGTTATAGAATTTTGGAAATAAGTAATTTTTCTCCTTCACTGATGTGCACTGATAGGCTGCACTGATGAGATGGCACTGACGAGGAGGCACTAATAGGCAGCACTGATGGGCACTGATATGCTGCACTGATGGGCACTGATAGGCAGCACTGATGGGCACTGATGGGCACTGATAGGCAGCACTGATGAGGCTGCACTGATATGCTGCACTGATAGGTGGCACTGATGAGGCTGCACTTATATGCTGCACTGATGGGCACTGATAGGCGGCATTGATGGGCCCTGATAAGCGGCACTGACAAGGCTGAACTGATGGGCACTGATATGCAGCACTGATGGGCACTGATAGGTGGCACTGATGAGGCTGCACTGATGGGCACTGATAGGTGGCACTGATGAGGCTGCACTGATATGCTGCACTTATGGGCACTGATAGGCGGCACTGATGTGCACTGATAGGCGGCACTGATAAATGGCACTGATGAGGAGGCACTGATGGGCACTAACATGCATCACTGGTGGGCATCACCGGTGGGCACTGACAGGCATCATTGATGGGGCTGCACTGATAATCAGGGCACTCAGCAGGTACCGCAAACTCAATGTCCGCCGCGACCCGTCCATCATTCCTTACACAGGCAGATCGCTGTTCTGTCAGTAGGGAAGGCATGGATCCTGTGTTCCTGCAAAGCAGGGAAATGGATTCATGCCTTTCCTTAGTAAAAGCATGTCCCACAGTACATGAAAACACTGGCTAGGCACACGGTTAACCCTTTGATCGCCCCTGATGTTAACCCCTTCCCAGTGTCATTAGTACAGTGACAGTGCATATTTTATAGCACTGATCACTGTATTAGTGTCACTGGTTCCCAAAAAGTGTCAAAAATGTCAGTTAGTGTCATAGTGTCTGAATACAAACTAAAGAAATTACTGCGCCAAACCCCTGCTAACTCATATATAGGGAAGGCTCCCGTATAAAAATAAAATTTAAAATTTTGACCAGCAGCCAACACAAAACACTGTTGAACGCAATGTAATCACAATATAAAAGAATGGTGTAGCGCTGATAAATAGTCCATGTAATCTGAACTCTCAATTCTGATTCTTGACTTCAAGAGGAGTTTCAATCACGTTGCTACAGTCAGAGACAGTGGAAAAAAGTGAAGAAGCCGCCACCATCACCGCACACACTGACTCTTACCCCTTCAGATGGACCCTTATTACAGGGGTCTTTTAACGCATGAAACAAAGAGTTAATCCGTATGATTTTCACCAGGCCACTCTCTCCTCTTGCTCCGCTTTCAACAGCGTATGTAAGCAAAAAGACAATCCATAGTGCAACACGTACTGACAAAGGATTTATTTAAGCTTTTAAAAGAATTACACTCACATGTCCTCAGACAGAAAAGCGCCTTTAAAAACTAGCAGTAGCAAGCGTCCAGCACTTCCCACATCCTAGATGGCCGTGTTGTCCTCATTCACCGTTCCGTCCGTACGGGTAGCTCCTCCCCTACCGGTTTCGTCACACAATGACGTTGTCAGGGGGCGTGGTTACGGACGGACAGACGCGAACACTCTTATATATGCTTAGAGCGGATATGACCTGCGCTCCAGCTCTTACTCAACAACAACCAGCAAACCGGAAATGAATCCGCTGCCGGAATCCAGTGATGATATGATGCAAATTGTTATACATAAGGAAGCCTTCAATATATAAATGAGGCAATCCCCCACTTTTTGTAAAACTTGCCTGGACAACTGACTTAATGTCCAGATAGCAAAGAACACTCTTTTACCTATATTTAATCAATCTTAGGAACGGAACAGCGAAACAGAGAACACCGCCATCTAGTGGACAAAAATTATAAATTTTTACAACCGCTTGTTGGTACCACCCCTTCTTATCTCAGGGACTCTATGCAGGTCATCAATCTCCTGAACACCATCAAGTGGGAGGAGGACTTCATATTAGCTACTGCTGATGTGTCGTCCTTGTATACCATCATTTCCCACACACATGGTATGCAGGCGGTTGAGCATTTTCTCAAGGATGGGGACGTGGGGAAGGAACAGCAGGAATTCATCTTGTCCCTTCTGGAATTTGCAATGCACCATAACTATTTTTGGTTTGGGGGCAAATACTATTTGCAAAGCAGAGGTGTAGCCATGGGTGCGAAGTTCGCACCGAGCATGGCGAACTTGTTTATGGCCAAGTGGGAGGAGGACGTCATCTATGGAAACCCACGACCGGAGCTGGTGCTCTGGAGGCGGTACATAGATGACGTCCTCCTCATTTGGAGAGGCGACATGGACTCCCTTAACGACTTCATGGTGGATTTGAATAGAAATGATAGAGGAATAGAGTTACAGTTTATCTCCAGTAAGGAGAAAATACATTTCCTGGATCTGTCGATTGAAGTGTGTGGGGGTGAGTTGATCACTTCCACCCACTTTAAAGACACAGATCGGAATGGCTACATTAATATAAATAGCTGCCATCATCCAGCGTGGTTGAGGTCGGTGCCGGTGAGTCAGTTCCTCAGGTTGCGGAGGAACTGTACTCGGTTGGCAGATTTTGAACGGGAGGCCTCTATACTTAAACAAAGGTTTCTGGAAAAGGGCTATGCTGGTCCTGTTATTGATCGGGCTTACACTGTGGCCGTTGAGCGTGATAGGAAAGAGCTGTTGGAACCAAGATGGAGGGAGCCAGTTAATGACTCCTTTGGATACGCCTTCCTCACTAGCTATTCCACACAGCAGTATGAGGTCCAGAAAATATTGCAGAAACATTGGAGAGTACTGTGCAGTGACCCCGTATTGGGGCCTGTCCTTCCTGAACAACCTAAAATGATATGTAGAGGAGTAGCCCCATTGAGAATGAAGGTAGCTCGGAATGTGGTTGATCCCCCAAACCGACTATCTTTCTTTCATAATATGGGGGGATTCTTCCCTTGCAGAAAGTGCTCGGTCTGTAAGATTAATGCTGTTAATAGCAGGAGAGTGGTTGCATTTACAACAGCCAACACTCAAGAGCAGTTTCCCATTAAACCATTCATTTCGTGCATGACCAAACATGTAGTTTATTTGATTAGGTGTCCTTGTGGCCGTGAGTATATAGGGAGAACTATCCGCAATCTCCATGTTAGACTCAAGGA
>BLSH010365633.1:534454-547765 GCA_018402905.1 Glandirana rugosa
CACCTCTTGAAAAGAGTTCTGGGCTTCTTAGGACTAATGTGGAGGTGGGTAGGACGGAATTGGGTGTCCCTGAAGGATGCTGGGGGACGTTCTATGGTGGTCGGGGGAGCCTAAGGGGGTGGAATACCACTTGACATACATTGGGGATTGGACCCCGACTGACAGGTCGCTTGGGGAGAGGGAATGGTTTTGGGAAGGACCAGAGGAGTTTGGTGATTGGTGTCTGGTCTCCTGACAGGGTGGTACGTCGAGAGGGATACTGACACTGATGGGGGCTTAACCTACCTTGAGTCGTCACGCCTTAGGCCAAATCTCCCTGGTGGGCTTCCAATACTCAGCTTGGGGGGTGGGGTTCGACTCATAACCTTCGGGTGGTCCCTCTAAACCGGATTCCGCACTGCTGAGTTCCATCCAATTCGGGGGTAGTCACAGTCATAGGGAGAGCTGCATGGTGGGACAGTCCTCTGGTCTGTGGTTAGTGGTTTGAGGAGACCAGGAAGGGTTTTGGTAAGGGAGAGGGGTTCGCTGGACAGTCAGCCCCAGGTTAGGGGTTACATACAGTTCACCATAAGGTGGGGGAATCCGAGGGGGCTGGTGGTATCTTGCAGGGGGTCGTAGGAAGTCCCTGTGGGTTAAGGCAGGATGGGTGGAGGTGTAATCAGGATTCTTCGGGTCTTGAGAAAAGTTCTCCACAGTGGGTGGCTGAAGAAGTGGTGCAGTTCCCTGCCTCAGGTTGGAGGTGCGGCTGGAGGTGTGGCTGGATAGCCGGTTGTGGTAGGTTAGCAAGAGTCCTCTTCTTGGGAATGAGATTGCCAAGATGGGGAGTCTCTCTGGTGTAAGGTGCAGAAGAAAAACCGGATTTACCTTAGTCCTTAGTCCTTAGTCCATTTCTTCAGGAGGTGCGGTTTTGGGAGAGGAGCGCCTGGAGCGTTTGTGGAGATTGCGGTCGTCTGCTTCTGCTGAGGAGGCATGGATTTTCTGGGGTGAGCTGGAGGCTGAGCGGCGTCTTTGGCGTTGACTTTTTGGTGTTGACGGTGGTCCGGAGAGCTGGAGGTCCTGTAAAAGAGACTGGAGATCTTCCTGAGATTTGCATACATGCTTGCGACCTTCATAGGAAAATTTCAGAGAGAAAAGGAATCCCCAGGTGTAAGGGATGTGATTATCTATTAGAGTTTGAAGTTGTGGCTTCATGGCCCTGCGTTTAGCGATTGTAGTGGGAGACAGGTCTGCAAACACTTGGTACTCATAGCCTTGGAACCGCAGCGCCCCCTTGAGGCGGGCTGTTTGCATGATCTGGTCCTTGGTGCGGTAGTAGTGCATTTTAAGAATAATGTCACGTGGGGGGCCATCTTTCTTGCGGGGAGTTAAGGCTCTGTGGATTCTGTCCATCTCTAATCTTTCCATGGGTATAGAGGGGACTAACTCCTGGAACAGGGCCGTGACAGTCGACTGTAAATCCACTACTGTTTCAGGGATCCCCCTAATGCGCAAATTGGACCTACGGGCCCTGTTTTCAAAGTCTTCCAACTGTGTATGCAGGGAAAGATTTTCTTCTCTGATAGCCTCTAGCTCATCTGCTTGGTTGTGAACAGTGACCTCTAGTTCATCCACTTTCTGTTCTAACTCAGCGGTGCGGTGACCCAGCTCTCTAATCTCCTTAGTGAGGCGCTCTGTAATCTGGTCTGAGGTCTGCTTAAGGGCCTTCTGTAGCATAGTCTCTATCTGACTCAGCATGTCTGGTTGAATAGACCTAGCCCTGGGAGAGCTCGCAGGGGTGGCAGAGAGTCCATAGTCAGACTCACCCTCGTCTGGATGAGGTAGGGGTTTCATCCGGGGGGACCTCTGAGAGTCCGAGCGGCGCGGCGTGTCCGGCGCCATCTTGACTGAGGCCCGCGCCAGGACCTCGCGTATGGAGCGGGCCTTGGGCTCCGGCTTAGAATGGACCAGGACCATTCTAGCTGGTCCTGAGTGTGCCCGGAGTTGTTCGGAGTCGGCGGGAGCTGGAATGCTGTAAAGGGCTCCTGTGTCAGTGGCCGTGTCTCCCCCTCAGGTGCGGAGCTCTACAGCGGCACGTCCGGCATGTAGGGCTTCGCGCATGCGCCTCATGCCAAGTCTTTTTTATTATTCAGATGAGCCCCTTTATCCCTGCTAAGTAATGTTATTGAAGAAGGATAAAAATGGCCCCGTGACCTTAGTTTTGATACTGTGTAGCAATGTATAACGACAAGGTCTTTGTCTTTCGAAATATTGAAAAGAATCAAGCAGCTGTTTGGCCATTTGTAAAAACTCACTCAGCTTGGATTACCGCTTTGCCAAACAACCACATAAAAAAAAAACTCCACAATTTAAAAAGGGATTATAAAGTGCATCTGTGCATGACAAACCTCCTGGAGCCGGAGCCCATATTGATCTTGCAGAATGTGATCCCAGTTATGAGAAGTACTTGTAGTAAAATTAATGATCCGGGAAGAAAAAAATACCAATGTGGTGAATTGCTATAGAGCCAGTTTAAGATTAGTTTAGATGAACTTTACAGTCTATTGTTTATGTAATGGGTGTCTTTTGTTTACAATGGGCGCCAGTTCATGGCGGCGCGAAGCTGGTTTAATACAGCTGAGGACAAGCAAAGCACAGATGGACAAAAAATATGCTCCATTTGCAGATTACAATATATAAGGTACTTGTAAGACATCGGACCTGATTTACTAAAGGAAATACGAATATGATCACGCACCGATACCACATAAACATACAAATCCTATGTTCATGGAATTTATTTTTTGCATTTGATGGGCACAAACATGTGTGCACAGGTTATAGAAAACATATGTGAAATTTATCAAAAGAGAGCTTTTCTTTTTTTGATTTCCTTATCTAAAGTAGTTGTAAACCCTTACATATACCTACTGAAGTGACTGGCCTCGGGTGATACACAGACATGAAGCAAATCCTCTTGCATAAGTTGTACCTGTTTATCTGTTGTAATCTCTACTCTACATCCGTTCAAAGTTCAAAATTTACACAGCATTTCTGAGCTTCTAGAGCAGTGGTTCTCAACTCCTGTCCTCGGGACCCACTAACAGGCCAGGTTTGCAGGATAACTGAAATGCATCACAGGTGATATCATTTGCTGCTCAGTGATTGCAGTATTCTAGTCTGCATCTCCCCAAGGTAATACTTAAAATCTGGCCTGTTGGTGGGTCCTGAGGACTGGAGTTGAGAACCACTGTTCTAGAGACAGAGGACGGGATCTGATGTAACACAGCAGAAAGTTGAGTGTAATCTGAGACCTGAGTGGAGGGAATGGACACCCCCCTCTACACAGGCTCATAGAGAAACACAGCTGAGCCAAGGTCAGTCACTTGTTGTGTGCAGGGTTTGGTGTTGGAATAGACTTGTCAGAAGTGACTGAGGCAGATAGCAGAGGAGTGAAAGAGGGCACAGAAATTACACTCAGTGCTTTGGATAGAGACAAGTATAGAAGGATATGCTCTTTTAATTTTTTTATTTCAGAAGCCATAACTCATGTATATATGGTTACTTGTATGCCCATCATCCTAAAAGGACTGAATACAGCAAATGTGAAACGGGGTATCAGAAATG
Organism: Glandirana rugosa; assembly: GCA_018402905.1. NCBI lineage: Eukaryota > Metazoa > Chordata > Amphibia > Anura > Ranidae > Glandirana > Glandirana rugosa. Next base: position 538,058 of record BLSH010365633.1, read on the forward strand.
AAAAGAGTGTAACTTCTACATCTACCACACTTCCACATGGATATGGAACACAGCTTATCTCAAGATTTTCGCCATCTTTTTCTACTAAAGAATGTACTCCATGTTTATGCCTTAAATTTAGCGATAATTTGTGTAATTATAACAAGGAGGTTTGTGGGTTAAGGTCGCCCATTAGCTAGAGTAGTCCCTATGATCAGAATGATGGGTGGGAAAGTTGAGAAGGTCCTGCAAGAACGGGGAGGATAGAGCAAAGGAAACAGGTAGGCTAGGAGCAGGGTGGGGGAAATGCCTGGAGAACATGTGTGTGTGTGTGGGGGTGGGTGGGGGGATTGAATGATGACTCCTATGGGGAAGAACAAGAAATGAAAGGCCAAAAATGCACACAGGACATTTTTACAGCAGCTGTTTTTGGCTTCAGACGTTTTCCCTACAGTCAATAAAATTCCAATCATGTTATCCTGTGTCCATGCACATATCAACTGTTTTGGGCCGGGGCGTTTTTTGACTGTAAGGCCTAATGTACACGGGACGCTTTTTCAACCTCCCCTGAACGTTTTTTTTTTGACAGCTAGAAGCCACTTAAAACAGCCGTTTAGCCGCGTTTTACATGCCGCGGTTGGCCGTGTTTTCCCGCATATGCATCTAGAAGCTTTTTTTTTTTTAAATGACGAATGCCTCTAAACAAAACGCTGCTAAATGAGTTAGGTGTTTAGCAGCGTTTACAAGCTGTTACAGGCATTTGGCATTTCACATGCCTCTGAACTTCAGTCTGTACGCCTTTTTTTTGCTTTCCAAAAAAAAAGCTCTACACTCAACTGCCTAGAAATGACTGTAAACAACCCTGTATACATGTACTGATAAGATAACGTAGAGGAGAGTTCAGGGGCAGCTGAAAAAAAAACGCCCACCTGCTCCCAAATGTCCGTTTACCAGCAGCCATGTGCATGAGGCCTAAAAAAAGACTAGTCGGCTCTGAGAGGAGTTTTTCAGCTGTAAAAACGTTCAAACGCTCAAAAACGCTAACGCTCAAAAAAGCTACTGATGTTTTTATAACTATTTTTAACATCATGTGTGCATGAGGCCTAAAAAGTAAACTCCTGCCTCCAAACATATGCCAGCTAATATTTAGCATCTGTCTGGTTTTCAAGGTCTATGTAAGCCATGTTAGTATTTTGTATTGTGCATGCGCAAATCTTTGTTCACATGCCCAGAAGTTTGAGCACTGGTCAGCATACACTGGTGCTTGCACTACAGATTTCACTGGTAAACACATTGATTTCATTTGATATGCCTATAGCCTTGTACTTTACATAGCAAAGTGTTATGTAAATATTTTTTTTTAGGTTATTTTAAAAAAAATGTTATGGTGTATATTATAATATTATTTGGATGTTTAAGGCTCACGGCAAACTAGGATTGCACTAGGATTGCGCTATACACATTGAATATCAGTGTATGATCAGCTAGATAGGTTCTTGAATTGATCGGGCATTTGAGCATATATGCGGGTATGCAATCCAGTCCTAGTCTTTGTAGCTGATTTTGTTTATTTTATTTAGTAAATCATCCTCACTGTTACTGAAATAATACCGCACTGCCACTGGCCCTGGATCACTTTACCCAGCATAAGCATAGGGTTCTTAGTAACAGCTACAACACAATAAAGGAGGGAATACATGAAGGGGGCAGGTGCTAAATCAGCTTGTTCTTCAAAAAGTTCATCCCTGGAACCAATGGTGGGCTTTTCAAGCAGAGTTTGGAGGACTGGACATGTACTAGATTACCAAAAAATGCACATGAACTTTAATGGCAACCCAGTCTCATTCCTTAAGGTTCAATATTGAGTTGGTCCAACCTTTGCAGCTATAACAGCTTCAACTCTTCTGGGAAGGCTGTCTACAAGGTTTAGGAGTGTCTATGGGACTGTTCAACCATTGTTCATGAGGTGCATTTGTGAGGTCAGGCACTGATGTTGGACGAGAAGGCCTGGCTCACAGTCTCTGCTCTAATTCACCCCAAAGTTGTTTTATTGGGTTGAGGTCCGGACTCTGTGCAGACCACTCAAGTTCCTCCACCCCAAACTCACTCATCCATGTCTTTATGGACCTTGCTTTGTGTACTGGTGTGCAGTCATGTTGGAACAGGAAAGGGCCATCCCCAAACTGTTCCCACAAAGCTGGGAGCATGAAATTGTCCAAAATGTCTTGGTATGCTGACACCTTAAGACTTCCCTTCACTGGAACTAAGGGGCCAAGCCCAACCCCTGAAAAACAACCCCACACCATAATCACCCCTCCAACAAGTAATTTGGACTAGTGCAAAAAGCAAGGTCCATAAAGACCTTGAGCGAATTTGGGGTGGAGGAACTTGACTGGCTTCCTGACCCCAACCTGATAGAACACCTTTGGGATGAATTAGAGCGGAGATTGAGAGCCAGGCTTTCTCACCCACATCAGTGCCTGACCTCACAAATGCACTCACAGACACACCCCTAAACTTGTGGACATCCTTCCCAGAAGAGTTGAAGCTGTTATAGCTGCACAGGATGGGCCAACTCAATTCAACTCTATGGACGAAGACTGGAATGTCATTAACCTCCCTGGCGGTATGATTATTTCTGATTTTTGGTGCTGAAAGCGGTACGATTATTTTGCATGAAAATTTGGCGTTTTATATTGTAGGCCTGTAATTTTTAGGAATAACTCACTTAAATCTGTCCAAACAAGAGTCTAGTAGACATCCCGGGTATGAAAAAGTTTGAAAAATTAAATCATAAATTATAATATAATAAATAACTAAAAATAATCATCAAAAATAATAAAGTAATAGTAATAAAATGTATTCAATAATGTAATCAAACCAAAAACATTGAAATTTGCTCAGTTGCAGAATTGTTGCTGTCGTCACTTTTAGTGTCTGATGATAAATTTCCCCAAAAATCAGTATCACTCAATTCTGCAAATGATTCTTATTTACTATCAGTGATTCTTAGCTGATCAAAAAACACTTTTGACGTAAAGGGACACTTTTTGGTTGCTATGGACATTCTCATGTTTCCAGGCAGAAAGAATGACATAAATAATATAAAAGTGCATGCAGGTCATTGGGCAAATCACTAGGGACAAAGGGGATGTGAAATGTTTTCATACGGTAATGCAATCTATAAGATTACAGTGTACTGTATGTGCTGTGTGTGCTTCACTTTTTGAATTTCCCGCCGGTCTCCGTCCCCGTGCGACGCAACGCTCGCAGGGAACGGAGCCCGGCACACAGAGGCATCGGGCGGCGGACACAGCCCGCAGACATGGCGGGCGACATCGCTGGATCCAGGGGACAAGGTGAGTAGCGCTGCCTGGATCCAGCAATGCAATCCCGAGTGTGGCTCGGGGTTACCGCTAATGGTACTGAAATTCCACCCCGAGCCACACTCGGGATTACCGCCAGGGAGGTTAAAGTGGTTGTCAACTTGTGACAACCACTTTAACCTACAGGTAAGCCTATGATAAGGCTTACCTGTAGGTGCCCTGCAGATCTCCCAAACCTGCACGGTTCAGGAGATATGCAGTGTTGAAGCTGTGCCGACGTCATGTTGGCACATGCGCAGTGAAGGAACGGCCTCTGCGTGCCTCCACTGCGACCATGCCGTGACTGGCCGGAGTCGTGGCCCCGGAAGGAAGAGGGGCAGAAGATGGACGCCGCCAGCAGAGGGGACATCTCTGGACGCCGCAGGCTTCGTTTGCAGGTAAGTGGCACATAATGGGCTACTATGGGATACATAGTAGCCCATTATGTTTCTATTTTACAGGGGTACATAGAGGAAGTAAAACCCATCTGGGTTTACTTCCTCTTTAAAGTTCATGTGCGTGTAAAGGCAGGCGTCCCAATACTTTTGGTAATATAGTGTATGTTTTTGCACATATGTGGGATTGGGCTGGTGAAAGGAGCTCACTCAGTACAACTTGTAGCAGTGCCAAATAGGTTGGCACCAGACTTGGTGAGCAGGGGTGGCTGAAAGAGTATACAGCTGCTCGCAGACTTGAAGGCAGTCAAATATGCACTAACCATAGGCGTGCATACAGGGTGTGCCGGGTGTGCCTGGGCACACTCTAATCATCCTGTGTTGGGCATATTCCCTCTGCTGCTTGACTGCAAAGAAAGGGACAGGGGAACCTCTGTCCTCAGTCCCTTTTTCTGTCTCGAAGTGAGACATGAGAAGTTTATTTAGATCCCTGATATTTCACCAAAGCCCCCAACGGGGCTTTCTAAAAAAAATTGTAAAAAAAAACATAAAAAATGATTGTAAGAAAAAAAAAAATTGTAAAAAATAAAATTGTAAAAAAGTAGTAATTTAAAAATACAAAAGATAAACTACTGACATTAACCTGAGCCCTACTGACATTGTCCACTGCTCTACCAACACTGTCCATTGTCCTACTGCAATATATATATATATACACAGATGTGTGTCTGAGCGTTGAGGTGCACACCCTAATGCAATGGGCTGCGCACACCTATGGCACTAACTATCCAACTGCCTTCATGGCATATGTTCATTGTAGCATTGTAGAGCACTCTATCAACTTTTAAGCTCAGCCATGGTTTCATTGGACATTGGAGCAGAGGAGAGTTAGGAGTATGAAGCCAGATCCAGCTTATGAGGAGGGAATGATAGCAATTGGCACAGATTTCCTAGGTCCCCTCTACCCCCAAAAAAGTGACAGGTTGGTAAGCTCAGGGCCATCCACAGACATCTTATGGTCACCCTAACTAGCTGAAAGCATCTGTGATGACATGTGTATGGGTTCTGTAAGTGGCAGGTTGCTATGGATGAAGTGGGGAAAGGTTAGGGTTTTGCTGCCCATGTCCCATTGGATATATCAGTCCTCTCTCTTTTTCCTGATGACTATTGTCAGAACTAAAGAATATGGGAAATCCAAAATTTTACAGCTGTCACCAGAACAGTATAGAAGGTAAGGGGAAATCTTCCATTGGGGGCACCCATTCTGATATGAACTGTGTGAGAGATTTCCTCCCATGCCTGTCTTTAACCAAGCTTAGGCAGTAAAAAAGAGGAGATTTTAACTGCTCTTCGCTTTATCCAAAAACGAAAAAAAAACAAAAATTGGCTATAAATGTCCAACGTTGTCCCAGAAGAGTCATGCATCAAAGATATTTATTTGACTGGTATTCTGTCTCTTACTAATGAGCACACACAAGTGACCCGATCCACAATGGGTTAGCATTGCAGCATCCAGTTTACAGAAAGCTGGTATTTCCATTGCTCCTGTTAATATGACCAAACACACAGAATACACAGTCTAGCTCCATTCAGGGCACAGATGTTCATAATATACATTAGGCTCATTTCTAGCTGTAATTATGATAATTGCTATCAATTTCATCTGGCCATATGGGCACGTGGTATGCATCAGAGGGTGTAATTGAACACAATGACTAATGTATACCAATGTTCTAGTCTAGGACTGATATAAGACACAGTTACAGCATTTATCAGTAGGTGTAATCACATGATCTGCACAGGGAAACATGAGCTGTGTCGTAGTTGTTGAATTACCAAAAATGGTAGAGAAGTCTAAATGCAGCAAAAAGGTTGTTTGTGCCCTGCTTAGCAAAAGGACCTGCTTCATAGATGTTTCTCAATAGGAAGACAAAAGGAGAGCAGAGCCATCTAAGTGCATCAATTGGTGTGCCGTTTTATTGTAAAATAACAATTGGCAACTTACAAGATAACATGGTATTCAGTGCATGTAGTCATCATACTATGGTTCATCCACTCCTGGGGAGGACAAGCAGTGGTCAGGGGACACCGGGTGGTCGCTGGTTCAGGCTGTGCTGGTGGCTTCCAGTGCTTCCAGACACTCAGATGGGATATATGGAGACAAGATTGGTCATATGGCTCAGGCAGAGTTGTGAATGACTTTGTATGTTGTGGTTAGTATTTTGAATGTAATTCGCTGGGCGATCGGGGAGCCAGTGTAGGGATTGGCAGCAGCATTCATGATAGACTGAAGAGGGGATAGCCTATGGAGAGGTAAGCCTATAAGAAAGCATAGGTGCCAACAGTCCCTATTTTCCCGGGACATTTCCGATTTCCAGACCCTTTTCCCAGTCTGTTCTTGCCCCGCAAGAGATCCCGGGAAATTAGCTTTTTCCCGGGGGGAGCCACAGCTCCCAGCTGTGAAGACATGGTCGCGGGGCATCTCCATGTGGCTATTAGGTCTCTTCTGTGTGTACAGTGCAGAGGGGAGGGGCCTTCGACCCAGCTAATTGGCTGCTCTCTTCAGTGTACAAACAGAGCAATTCACTTGTACACTGCAGCCTATTGGCTGGCCGGGTCGGAGGCCCCTCCCCTCTCCACTGTACACAGGGGAAGTGACCTAATAGCCCCCTTGGGCGACAGAGCTGCCTTCTTCAGGCACCGGGAGGACGATCATGATGTTCCAGGTGAGTGGCCTGCTTGACTTTGTAACCTGGCTCTATATACACCCTGCACCTGGATCTATATACACCCTGCACCTGGCTCTATATACACCCTGCACCTGGCTCTATATACACCCTGCACCTGGCTCTATATACACCCCGCACCTGGCTCTATATACACCCTGTACCTGGATCTATATACACCCCACACCTGGATCTATATACATCTTGCACCTGGCTCTATATACACCCTGCACCTGGCTCTATATACACAGCGCACCTGGATCTATATACACCCCGCACCTGGCTCTAGATACACCCCGCTCCTGGGTCTATATACACCCCACACCTGGCTCTATATACACCCTGCACCTGTCTCTATATACACCCCGCACCTGGCTCCATATACACCCCGCACCTGGATCTATATACACCCTGCACCTGGCTCTATATACACCCCTCACCTGGCTCTATATACACCCCGCACCTGGCTCCATATACACCCCACACCTGGCTCCATATACACCCTGCACCTGGATCTATGTACACCCTGCACCTGGCTCTATATACACCCCATATCTGGATCTATTTAGACCCGGCACCTGGCTCTATATACTTTCCGCACCTGGCACTATATACATCCCCGCACCTGGCTCTATATACACCCCTAGCCTGGCACTATATTCACCCCTAACCTGGCACTATATACACCCCTAGCCTGGCTCTATATGAGTGAATGAGTAGCTTGGTGGTTTCATTTGTTAAAAAAGGGCATATTTTAGAGATGTTATGGAGGTAAAGTCTGTCCATGGATACATTTTTGTAAAAAAAAAAGGAAAACACATTTAGCTATACAAACATTTTAAACAAAGCAATGAGACAAGGGAAAGATATGCAAAGAATTTTATGGCTCATTTTCACTGCTTGGATTTCAAGGTTACAGAATTACCTTCTCTGTACAGTACAGAACAGCATATAAAACAGGTCACAACTAATTCGTTGTAATCTAAGATAGATTAACGCTTAGCCATATGCATACATAACAGTGTATTCTAACGTGAAGTGCGATGCCTCTTGTGTAAGCGGCAGTGTTCGTGGGATGGGTGTTGAAAGAGACTGATGGTGTTGACCAATGTGGTTTTGGAACAGCGCTGTAAATTATCTGTAAAATAAGCATTCTTTCCAGCTTAGGCCAACTCCAGGCACATTACTGAATTGCAGAATGTGGAAAATCAACAGTAATTAAATCACATCTACGCTGTGAGAAAGTAAATAGATTTATATTGCCCAAACACTTTAATCCCCTATGTGATTTAAAGCAGTTTTATACCGCCATAGATAAGATAAACTTGCGCCTGATTCATCATTCGGCCCCTTTTATACCTATGACAGCAAACATAAACTAACGTGCTTTTTGCATTTTATAGTGAACATTTATGCTGATTTAAACATACATTTTGCTCAGTGCGTAGAGACCCTGCGGTAAGCTGAAGTGTCCCTATTCCAAATTTAGTGGGCAGCTAGGCTGTAGTCAGACCTGAGTTCTCATTGTTATTCTTATCTGGATTCATTGGGTTTTCTTTTAGGCTAGGCTCACATTAGTGCAGTTCTTAGTGCAGCGTCTACGTGGGCACAGCAGCCCTGCATTTTCCTCCAAGTCAAAGATTTCTACATCTCTTTAAACCACAGCCACATGGAAATTGCCCAGTAACCCTTGTGATTCTATGTGCGGTTACCCGCACTACGTTTTTTCATGTGGGGGTGACACCTCTGTGTGTTTTCTTTCAAACACTGCATTTTGTGTGCAGCTGCATGCAGGGGCGGGAATGCCTGATTTACACACATTCCTGCACCCGCACTAATGTGAACCTAGCCTAAAGTTGGGTATACATCAGTGGCGGCTGGTGCTCCATTTTTTTTTGGGAGGGGGCAAACAAACTCATGCACCCACCCACCCCGCCAGCCCCACTCACAAGCCTGCTCGCCAGCCCCGCTTGCCCACTCAAAAGCCCCTTTTGCAAACCCACCAGCCCCCAGCACTTACCCCTTCGGCGGCTTCCCTGGCTTCTCCTCCCGGCCAATCCGGTCGATTCCCCTCCTGGCTAATCCGGTCTCAGGACCTGCTTCGTTTCCTGATTGGCCGGGAGGAGAAGCAGGAAGACAATTGCGAATGTTGATTTGCTATTGTCACAAGTGGGTGGGCTCAGGGCGCAGTACTCTGCACCCCAAGCCCACCTATTTTGAAGCCAATTAGAGCCACCAGCTCTAATCATGTGCTTCGCAAAAAAAAAAAAACCAACGTAGAACTCTATGGGGTTGATTTACTAAAGCTTGAAAGTGCAAAATTTGGTGCAGCTCCACACAGAAACCAATCAGCTTCAAGGTTTTATTGTCAAAGTTTGATTGAACAAGCTGAGGTTATAAGCTGATTGGCTAGCATGCACAGCTGCATTGGTTTTTGCACTCTCCAGCTTTAGTAAATCAACCCCTATGTGTCTGGCACCCCGCATGGAGATTAGAGGCCAGGCGCATAGAGATTAGGGAGGGCGGCGCCCCTTATGGACGGGCCGACGATGGTATACACAGATCAAAATTCGGCCAGTTCAGCTTCTGAATTGGCTTCTATCAAACAGTTCTGCTGCAAAATCTCCTTCGATCAGCTGATCAGTGTATTCTGACAGTGGAAGAGTCCCTGCTGTCAAAATACAATGGCACAGTGGGAGTATTCTTCCATCCACATCGCTTGTGTGGATGCAGGAATCTGTTTGTTTTCTATTGCATCTCTTTCCATCCTGGAACTTCTCCTCCAGCCTTGTGAGCACCTCCAGAGGCTGTGATTTGCTGTCATCGGCGGCACACAACAAGGAGAGAGGCGTCTCTAAGTGTAATATGTAAATGAGATTTTTTTAACAAGAGCCAAATGGCAACTCACATAGAAAGATAAAAAGCAGGTATATCAGTTGTTCCAAGAACAGAGATGAAGTCAATCCAATCAAGGCTGTGTGGAGATCCGTCTATGCTGCAGCGCTTATCATCCAAGCTGGAAGCGCCGGCTGGACAATATGGGGAATCAGAACGAGGCCTGAGAAGCAACAACAACAGCGGCATGGATGGATAACATCATGCGGATGCGACGCGTTTCCTGAGCTGGCAAGCTACGGTGGCCTAGTAGCAGTGCTCCTTCATCAGGCAGGGGTTTAAAGATGTGTAGCTAACATTCTACCATACATACAGAGCTAATATAGGACTACAGGGGGGGGGGGGGGG
>BLSH010365633.1:547775-567929 GCA_018402905.1 Glandirana rugosa
GTAAAAAATCGGTAAAAAATACATCACAGTAAAATGTAATTATATACTTACACACGACCCGGACGAGACTGCAGCACACATTCATATATTAATGTAAAATGACACTACATAAAAAATGGCTAAAAAATGGCTGAAAACATCTACCTAAGCACATATATATATGTACACATACTAATGGGTGACCTATAATATACTAAGTATATTCAATCAATCATATTCAATTAAATCAATGTTTAGTATTTTTTACTTTTTAATAATTCTGTCCTGCTGTTGGTATTACTAGTGCATTGGCACTTTATTGTCTGTCAGTGTGCTTGATACATTTGGTTCTGCGCCTGACACTTGTCATCAGCGGGACAGGGACACTATACAGATTTTGCATTTTACCAGATATGCACTTAATGTAAATTAAAACATTTTTAATAAACTGCCCACTAGAGCGATTTGCACCCATTCATTTTGTATTGATGCAAATCGTACTACAAAATATCAGTTTGGATATCGCCCTTATTGGCACAGATACCGATACCGGTATTAGCATCAGTGCATCCCTATTACAAATCAGCTTGATGATTGATCTAAAAAAGTCAATCATCAAGCTGATTTGTAAGTTATTTTTTATTATTCAATGACATCAGTATGTATAGTATTGAATTCTCTGTATTTTTAAGGAAGTACATGAATCTATTCTGTGAACTTGTTTTTCAGTTTACAGATCTCATATTGGTGGTATCCTCTCCTGAGGAAGTGAAAAAAATATTTACGAAACGCGTTGAGTTATGGGATGCACTCTTGCTTTAGAAATCCGGCTGTGTGGAACATATATGTGCAATATTAAGATAATGCATGCTTTATGCCAGCCTTTTTCAACCAGGGTGCCTAGGCTATATGTAAATCTATTAGAATAGATTTTTACATTATAGAATGGGGTGCCTCGAGACTGTCCATAACTCCAAAGGGTGTCTTGAGATTGTCCATAATTTTAAATGCGCCTCAACTGAAAAAAGGTAGAGAAACACTGCTTTATGCTGACGTATGCTAGTTGTAACAAATCAGCTTGTTATTTTAACTAATTCTTTCATGTACTGTATGTACAAGATGTTCATCCATTGTTCATTAAACGTATATTTAATGCATAAATCACCAATATGGTATGCCTCATTTAAAGTCCCAATTATTTGTTTTCTGCAAGGCTCCAAAGTGTTAACTTTATTTGACTGGTGTGACAGCCGGCCATAGATGATTCATTTTGAGCTTTTTTTTTTTTTTATTATTAGTCTGTTGGCTGATTAAAAAAAAAACTGAATGTATTCCTTCATCCACACATTTGAGATGGATGAAGAAATCTTCCCCATTGTGTCACTGCATTCTGAAAGCTGGATTTCTCCGCTGCCAGAATACACTGATCACCGCTGCAGCTGATTGGCTGCATGAACTGATCAAACACAAATATACCAACAGTCCCGTTGAAAACAAGTTGATGACTAGGACTTCTTGTCTCTAAGGCTCGATTCACATCAATGCATGTTGCTTTTCAGAGTTTTTTCACTGCTTTTTGCTGTGCTTTCCGCGTTTTTTTACCACGATGTTGCCACAATTTGCGTTTTGCGTTTTTTTATATTTAATTTATTTCATAATTTTTTTTTGGGGGGGGGGGGGATTTTGTTGTTAGGCAGATTTAAAATGCAAATCGCAGCAAAATCGCTGTAAAAACACAGCACTTGTGTTTTTTTCAATGCCCATTGAAGTCTATTACATGCAAAACGCTGCTTTTTGCATGAAAAAAAGTCCCCGACCCTTTGCAAAAACACAAAGACACAAAAAAGCATTGATGTGAACATGTTACATAGGAACACATGTTAAAAAAAATTCCTGCATTTCTGCAAAATGCAACAAAAAACACACTAGTGTGTGTGGAGCCTAAGGCTTCAGGGGCGACTCTGCTAGGCGTTTTGAACACTACTTCAAGGCGAATTCAGCGCAACTTCAGCGTGACTTTGGGCGACTTATAACGCGACCTGAAGCGACCTTCATGTCAGGCGACTTTGCCTGTGGCCAATCAGAGAGGAAGGGGGTTGCCTGGGTAATTCGGAGGGAGTAACTGTGTAAATTATTTTCATTTTCCTTTGGTATAGCTTCGATATAGATGGGAATCCGACTCAGAGGCAACTTCCATTGAATTCTATGGGCACAAGTCGGATAGAAGTCGCGTTGAAGTAGTACAGGAACCTTTTCTGAAGTCGCCTTGAAGTCTGAGCGAATTTAGTAGTGTATATTAAGTCGGCTCCGATTCATTTCAATGGGATTTTGGATGTCAAGTCACATGAAGCAACATGGGGCGACACAAGTCGGATCGCAAGTCGCTAGGTGTGAACTGAGCCTAATAGACGTGTGGTTTGTTTCATTCCAAATAAATATTCAGACAAATTTTTCATTATTCGGAGATTCGGATATATCCGAATACCTGAATTACAGTATAAATGAAGTTTACTGAATGCCCTGAATAACGAAACGAAATTTGTCAGAATTTCCGAAATTCGAATTGAATTTTACATAGAATTCCAGTCGAATTCGAACTGTAAACATTTTTCTGAAATCAAAGACTGTGTGTGTTATTAGAATACCACTTTGAAATAATGCTGTTTTAGTTAAGCCAAAGGTGATTTAATCACTTCAGCCCCGGAAGGATTTACCGCCTTCCTGACCAGAGCACTTTTTGCGATATGGCACTGCGTCGCTTTAACTGACAATTGCGTGGTTGTGCAACGTTGTACCCAAACAAAATTGACATCCTTTTTTCCCACAAGTAGAGCTTTCTTTTGGTGGTATTTGATCACCTCTGCGGTTTTTATTTTTTGCACTATAAACAAAAAAGAGCAACAATTTTGAAAAAAAAATCTATATTTTTTACGCTTGTTATAATAAATATCCAAAAAAAAAATGTAAAAAACAAATGTATTCATCAGTTTAGGCCGATATGTATTCTTCTACATATATTTAGTGAAAAAAATCCCAATAAGCGTATGTTGATTGGTTTGCGCGAAAGTTATAGCGTGTACAAAATAGGGGATAGATTTATGGCATTTTTATTATTATTATTTTTTTACTAGTAAGCCCGGTGATCTGCGATTTTTATCGGGGCTGTGACATTGCGATGGACAGATCGGACACTTTTGACACTTTTTTGGGACCAATGATATTTATACAGCAATCAGAGTTAAAAATAGCCACTGATTACTCTATAAATGTCACTGGCAGGGAAGGGGTTAAACTCTAGGGGGTGTTCAAGGGGTTAAATGTGTTCCCTCACTGTGTTCTAACTGTGTGGGGGATGGGCTGGCAGGGACATAACAGACCTCACTGTTCCCGATCACTGGGAACAGTAGATCACTGTCATGTCCCCTGACAGAACAGGGATCTGCCGTGTTTACATCGGTGGATCCCCGTTCTGCCTCTGTAGTAGGCGAACGCGGATCGCCAGCAGAGATCGAGTCCGCCCGGCCCGCGGACATGCTCACAGAGCACACAGCGGGCGCAAATCGCGCATGCGCGACGGACATACCGTGACGGCGGTTTTTGCAGCCGAGCCAACCTGCCGCAGTAAAACTGTGGTGGCTGGTCAGCAAGCGGTTAAATAGTCATTGTAATCATTTGATAAAGATTTTTCTTTTGCCTGTTCACTTTACCACATTCAAATAAAAAAAAAATCTAAAATTTTCGATTTGTAGGATTCAAAATTTATCGATTCAAACGTTTGAATCTGTACATTCGAAGAACATTTGAAAAAGCCATAAAACGAATTCTGAATACGAATCCCATATACGAATCGAACGAATCAACCGAATTTAGCGGAACTAAATAACTAGATTAACGCATCTAAACGAAACAAAAATAAAAAATTGTCATACACATATGTAGTCTCTAAGCATGTGGCAAGGACTGCTTTATTATAAATGTTCATGATTCATACACTTGTTAAAGAGGAACTCCAGCCCAAACTTGTTTTGTTTCCTTTTGGATGGAGGGAAGAATGGCTGGAACCTCTTTCTCTTTGATATTGCTGACTTTGTTCGCACAGGGTTGAGTTCCCCCTCACTTCCTGTCCTGCTGGCGGGTGTCACACAGGAAAGAAAGCAAGTGGGGATTTTTTTAGCTGAATGGGGATTGTTTAGAAATCATGTCTAATTTTTATTGCAGACTGTGTCCCTTTAGGCTAGGTTCATATTGGCATGACCTGAAAGTCGTGCAACTTAATGGAGAAACTTTGCCAGCCAACTTTGGTGCGACTTTGGTGTGACTTTTGCGTGACTTTGAAGTAACTTTACGGAATGCCTGTGTAATCTTCGTGCAATGTCGAATCAAAATCACATCAATTAAAGTGTAGCTAAAGGCAAACTTTTTTTTTAGTTTTGGATAGAGTGGAGATGGATTAGAACCCCTGTCAGTTTGTATTGCTGTCTCTGTCCCCTCTCTATTTGTCCTGTTTACCATTATCAATAAAAGTGAAAATAAAAGAAAATCCCAAATTTTGGGTTGTCCCCAGAAAAGTAATAGAGGGAAAATCTTCCAATGGGGACACTAGTTCTGGTGACCTGGGGGCCAGGGATTCCCTTAATTTGCTGGGATTTCCTCTCACTTCCTGTTTGGTTTTGGGTTAGGAGGTAAAGGGAAATCTCTGCAATTGGACATGGGTGGTGAAAAAGAAATCTGACTCCCTTACTCTATCCAAATTGGAAAAAAAAAGTTTTGCCTATAGTTCTACTTTAAGATGAGGATCCGACTTGGAGGCAACTTCCATGGACACAAGTCGGATTGAAGTAGTACAGAAACCTTTTCTAAAGTCGGAGCAACTTCGGTAGTGCTTATTAGGACAGCTCTGTTTGACCAAAATGGAATTCCACACGTCACGTGACTTGGGGTCTCACAAGTCGGATCCCAATTCGCGGCAGATTGCCCTCATTTCCTGTCCCGGCGACAGTTTTCAGAGTGGGAATCTCTCCAACAGAAGGAATAGGCAACACAAATCCTTCAATGGTTCTGTTACTATTCCACTGTAAATAAAATAAAAATTGTCTGGGGTTCTACTTTAATACTTACGTAACCTAGGCCAGCCAATAGATTTATCTCAGGTCATGGTGATGGTGGAATAAACTGAATATGAAATGTGGTTACATTATATATAACTCCACCTTGGATTATCGAAAGTGATAGGGTTCCTTTAAAAATAAATTCTATATTAATGCCATATAAATTGATAATAAGTCCATCACAGATACATTATCAATATTAAAGAACTAACATTATCTTGGATGTTGGTGAAATGACTGGCTGAGTAGAAAACTAGTGTCAGATGCACAGGGTGGATAATAGAGCTCCGGACATAGTAATGAGCCCAGCTCCAGTCCACCAGTATTTCATGAATTACACTTAATTACACTAATCGCTCTAATTACTCTGCTCTTTTCACAATTTAGAGAACTATGAACCGCCAGCCAAGCCGCGCTCACCGCTGAGACTTTTTACAGTCGCTGTTAGAGATTTGCATTTCAAAACCCACTTTAAATGTAAAATATTTGTACAAGGAAAGAGGAGAAGAGACCACCTGTGCTGAAGACAGAATAGCATTTATTAAAATGTGTAAAAGATAGCTTATAGTCCTATGGGTATTGTATTCAACGGAAAACTCTAGAGTGTTTTTATAAAGTCTGGGCAAATCTGCACCCCTTATATAGCAACCTATCCATGGGCAAATGAAGTCATCAAGTAAATATTCAGTGACTCTACAAGTGGGATTATGACAAATCTGCTGCAAACGTCCGCCAAATGAAAATAGATCAAATTCACTCCGTTAAAGATATCCGTGCAATTAAAAAAAGTAAGCTAAAAGGCAATCAAGCTGTGATTTTGGAGATTAGTTACATTTGTTTTCTGAAGAGGCCATTGATAAGAGTTGGCCATCTCTGTCTGCCTGGATCTGGAGGTGCTCAATTCATATTCTGCAAATGCTTTATATATTTAACCACTTGCCGCAGATAGGACATCCCTGGACATCTTTGGGTTTCAGTGGTTATACCAGCGTTGTATTTAGGTTTTGTGCTGCCCTAGGCCTGACTAAACTCATGCACTCCCCTAATTTAAATATGAGCCACCCTTTCCTGTCAAGGCCACACCCCTTCCTGTTTAAGATCCGCCCTGAAATTTCCTAGTGGGGACACTAGTTCTGAGGGCCTTGGGGGGATTGGAATGGATTTCCTTAAGAGATTTCCTCACACTTCCTGTTTGGCTATGGGGCAGCACAACAACTCCCCTTAGGACGCCCATGTCCCCTACATATGTATGGGCTGTCTCCCTCTGATGGTAGCCTGCCAGTATGGTCATACCGGCAGCAAGTACAGACACTTTATGGGGGTGCCAGACCGGTTTGTCTCCAGGCCCAGTCTACCCAATAAGACTAAAAGTGTAGTGCAAGCCATCGGGGACTCTTTTTGTGCTGCCCCCCTGCAAAGTGCCACCCTAGGCCTGGGCCTTGTTGGCCTAGGCCAAGATACAGCATTGGGTTATACCGGGATGATGCCTGCACCTACATGCATCATCCCGGTATTGATCTTTTCAGCCTGCGATTACCTTTTAAGGCAGAAGGGATCCAAGGTTAATTAGCCACTCGATCACTTCTTCGGGTAGCGGAAGGAGGTCCTACCCCTCCCTCCCGCCACCACCTTTCCTGGGTTGCACCATGTGATCGCGGTGCCCGGGAGCGATGCGGCCGGCGGTGATGGCTGCCCTGAACAGAGAGAGAGGAACTGACATTATTCTTCTCTCTCTGTAACCCTGGAAACAGGGAGCGATGAGTAGTTTGTCACTTCTGGTTCTGCCTTTTTGTTTACCTGGCTGTTAGCGCCCAGGAAAGCAGCTGATCAGACCGATCTGCGTCTGATCAGCTGCATGGAAGACCACACATCTCTCCATAAAGAGGACACGTCATAGCCCATGCTGTCACAAGGAATGTTGTTTATCCCTTGTGATAGCAATAAAGTTAGTACAAAAAAAAGTGTAAAAAAATAATTTTGTATGAAATAAAATAAAAATGATATCACCCCCGTCCCACCGTACTTACACGCGAATGAATACGTTACTCCCGCAGGCATATGTAAACGGTGATCGCACCACATATGAGGTATCGTCGCGAACGTCAGAGTGACAGCAATAATTCTAGCACCAAACCTCCTGTGGAACTTTAAACTGGTAACCTGTAAAGGCGTTGAAAGCGATGCCTATGGAGAATGCAATTTTGAAGCATGACGTGTTAGGTATCCATTTACTTGGTGTAACATCATCTTTCACATTATACAAAAAAAATGGGCTAACTTTAGTGATTTGTTTTCATTTTTAATTCATGATTGTGTTTTTTTTTCCCCAAAAAATTGCGTTTGAAAAACCGCTGCACAAATATCGTATGACATCAAAAATTGCAACACCCATCATTTTATTCGATAGGGTCTCTGCTAAAAAAATACATATATAATGTTTGGGCGTTCTAAGTAATTTTTCTAGCAAAAAAAAAGTTGATTTTAACATGTAGGAGGGAAGTGTCAGAATTGTAGCATACATATCATTTCATAAATACAAGGAAAACTTCCTGTTGCACATATACAGTACATAAAGAAACCATCGCTATTATAGGGCGTACTGCATAATGTGAAAGCTAGGGATACGGAAGTTGTTCTCAATTAAATTGTGTGTGAAGGGGTAAGTATTAGGGGGGTACAGGGCTAAGGGAAAGGGGTCGGTGGGGGAGGAAAGAAGGAAAAAGTGTGGGCGGGGGGAGGGGTTAGATTGGGGGGAAGGAGGGTAAGAAAAAAAATGATGATAACAATGAGGACAAAGGGGTTGGTGATGGGGGGGGGGTGGTAGAACAAGGACGGGGAACTATGCCATATCTCTGGGTGAAGGATCCAAATAGGGCTTTACCTGAGGAAGTAAACATACTGTATTCCAGTGGAATAGGTCTCCAGTTTATTTTGAGCTGACAGTACCAGGTCCTCCATCCTGTTCAGTTCTTCGACTTTTATGAGCCAGAATGAGATGGGAAAGGGTGTGGATCCATTTCAGTGCAATACTCGGCTTGGCAGTGTTAAGGAGGTGGCAGAGAATCAATTTTTTGTATGTTTTCTTGGGGATATTCGAGACATGCAGGAGGAATAAAGCAGGATCCTCCAGGAGAATGTAATCAGAAAATGTTTGCGAGATTCTATCTCTATCTAACAGCTCATTTCATATTCAAAGGATTGCTGCATTTGGGCAAATCCTGGTCTAACATCACAGTAATGACAAACAATCAGATAACAATTATTAAAGTTCATCTAAACCCAAACCCAAAAATGTTATATATTGCAGCTTTTCAAGCTGTGGTGGCTGCATTAGTTTTCTTTTTTTATGATTGTTTTGCTTTATTTTCTCCTGGTAATCCTGCACATGGCATGCTTCCTTTCCCTTGGTGGCTACATCAGTACTCCACTGTATCTATGGAGGGAGTCCTGGTTGTTTCCCTAGGCCACTCTCCTGATATAGGTTACAACATGTCCCTATCTCTTCATCCAGGGGCGTAATGATAGGGATTGCAGGGGTTGCAATTGCAACCGGGCCCCATGGTCCAGGAGGCCCGTGTGCCTCCCTTGTACACCTGGATAGGAGGGATGGTGGGGTTGGCATTTAGAGGAACCAATCTCATTTATTTTCCTCTATCCGGTTTACTTGTCTTCTGCTGTTCCCAGGGTCCTTGTGTGCTTCCCTGGTCCCCCCCCACAGAGCTGCTGTCTTCCCCCCTCCTCTCTCCTGCCAGCTGCTGTAGAAGATGTGTCATGATGGAGAGATGGCAACGGGTCGGTAAATTTCTAATTTACCAGCTCCTTCCTTTTCTGAATGAACAGAGTCAGTGATTGGTACCAATTAGTTCATTCATAAATGAAGCATAGTAAACTGTTTTTATTACACTTCCGTTTCTGAATGAATGGGAGGCTCAGTGCACAGCTATTCCTGTCCATTCATTCTGTACAGCTGAGGCTACACAGATGGAAATTGAGAGCTGAGGTTTGTTTAGACCCCTGATATCTCATCAAAGCCCCCCCAACAGGGCTCCTAAAAAAAATTGTAAATATAAAATTGTAAAAGAAATAAAACGAAATGGTAAAACAATAATGAAATTAAAATAAAAATTAAAAACTACTGACACCAGTGAGGGAACGATCAGGATTGCAAAGGTTGCAATTCTGACCGGACCCTGGCATTTTACCACCATGGGAGGGCCCAAAGATGGCAGAAAGAGGGCCTGCTACAGAACCTGTGAAAGGGCCCCGCTGCAATACCGTAATAAAGGGACCCATGATAAGAGTAAAGGACCCCAGGATCAGTGGGAAGAGGGAAAGGCCCTGGCCAGGGGTCAGGGGACCCTTCATAATTTCTTGCACCGGGGCCCTGAAGGTTCTAGTTACGCCTCTGTCTTCAGCTCTGTTACATGAGGTGCAGAGGAACTGGCAGTCTACAGAAGACAGGTAGGAAGGAAAATAACCTTCAGTGCAGTTCACAGAACGTCATCGCTGACCCCCCTGTATTCCTGCCCTATCTCCCCAGCATGCTGGGATTTTGTGACCTCCTGGGCCCGATCGCTGCTGAACCCCCTGTATTCCTGCCCTGTCCCCTCAGCATGTTGGGACCTTTTGACCTCCTGGGCACTGTCACCGCTGAACCCCCTGTATTCCTGCCCTATCTCCCCAGCATGCTGGGACCTTGTGACCTCCTGTGCTCGATCGCTGCTGAACCCCCTGTATTCCTGCCCTGTCCCCTCAGCATGTTGGGACCTTGTGACCTCCTGGGCACTGTCACCGCTGAACCCCCTGTATTCCTGCCCTGTCCCCTCAGCATGCTGGGACCTTGTGACCTCCTGGGCACTGTCACTCTGAACCCCCAGTATTCCCTGCCCTGTCCCCTCAGCATGCTGGGACCTTGTGACCTTATGGGCCCGATCACTGCTGAACCCCCTGTATTCCTGCCCTGTCCCCCCCCTCCCCAGCAATCTTCCTACAGACAACATGTTACAAAGGAAAGCCTAGGGCACCTGAAGTTTTTGGATCACATCTTGGTGGCGTGAACCTGAAACATAAACTATTTTATTTTAAAGCTCGTAAACCAAGATTATGGTGAACTTCCTCTGATATCTGACCAGTTCTTTTAGCACACAAAGTTAAACAAGACTGGATTTACAAATATACATTTTTACAAGACTCTGATATTTCCAGACATTTAACATCTGGGTGGTCCTGGTAAATGCAGTTTTCCTTAAAGTAATGCTTTTATCTTGTGCAATACAAAAAATAACCTTGGGGTTTTAAAGCGTTTTATGTGTAGAGGGCACCTTTAAAATCCCAAGGTTATTTTTTGTAATGCATTCTTTATTCAGGGTTTGTGGTGCTCTTAAACTCCAGGCATACCCGTGTGTCCTTTTTTTGGTTTCATGCTTTATCTTAGTAAATATTAGCTGAAGAGAGACTATTTGAGGCCATCAACCAAGGTGAGAAATAGAAGTATAGACAAAAAGTATCTCAGGACCTATAATCCTATAATCTAGGCACAAAAGATTCCAAAGGAGCTATTTATAAAGAGTCAAGTAACTTGGTTCAGTCATTTTTAAATAGTTATGATGCTTTTGCTCTCCAGAGGAATCTGTCGATTCCCCACTTTACACCAGTTTGCCATTTTGCAAATGTTTTTAGCCATTTTTTTCTCAAACTGTATTGAAATTCCAAGTTGTAATTACTGATTGAGCTCCTAGGAAATTAGCTTCATGGTCAGGCTCCTTCTACACTCCCTCTCCCCACTCCGAGCACAGAAGGGAGGAGAATGGAAGGTGTAAATGTAGGGGAAGGAGCTTTCCCTGCCTATATGCAGTTCACTGTGTGGGCAGATAGAGCCATGTTAGCTATCTGCCAGGTTACCGACAGACAGTTCACATCCCAAACACCAAGTCCAGGGTTTTGTGCCAGTTTTTCTACTCTGAAACTATCTGGAATCATGAATCAGACTGTGACAGAAGTGCAGTAAAAATCACACTTAACATAGAAAAATAGTAAAATATTAATATTTTCATAAAATAGTACTATATTCTTCTTGCTTTTTTTTTTCCTGCAAAAATGTCTAGTAATATTGAATGAAATGAATTTGCAAAATAACGTGACTTTAACAAGTTTTAGTCCAGGCCAATTCTGTATGTAAAAAGCAGGATTTTTTTTTGTGCTTGAAAACTGTTTATGTCTAGAGGAAAAAAGATTTCATCTACAAATACGGAAAGGTTTCTTCACAGTAAGAGCTGTGAAAATGTAGAATAGACTACCCCCAGAGGTGGTTTTGGCCAGCACAGTTAATTGCTTTAAAAAATGCCTGGATTCTTTCCTTAATGTAAATAATATAACTGGATACTAACATTTTTAGGTAAAGTTGATCCAGGTCCGATTGCCTCTTGGGGGATCAGGAAGGAATTTTCTCCCCCGTTATAGCAAATTGGATCATGCTTTGCTGGGGTTTTTTGCCTTCCTCTGGATCAACTGTGGGTGAAGGATTGTATATCAGATTGTTTGGTTATATATAATTTTTTTTTTGATTGAACTAGATGGACTTGCGTCTTTTTTCAACCCGACTAACTATGTAACTATGTAAAAATAGTACAAACAGAATAAACATGCTCAAAACATAGCCAGGGTTCGGTAACCAGAGCGGGCAGTCGGAACAAGCCAGTAAAATGGCAATCCAGAGATCAGCTTAGTCAGAAGCAGCAAATGGAATCAGGAATCCGAAGGGAAGTCAGGCAGGCAAAAGTCTTTAACAGGAAAATACAGCAGAGAGTATCCTGATATGTTTACCAAGGCGAAGGCACAGGACATCTGATCCAGGCAGTTTAAATAGCCAGCAAGGCTGACTGATGAGCAGGATATGATCATCAGATGATGAGTACTGGCAATTAACTGACAGCTGAGCAACCTGAGCTCTGAGAAGGGAGGGCTGAGCCCAACTCTGACAGTACCCCCACCTCAACGACTCCTCCTCCTTGGAGGGCCACCAGGTTTGAGGGGAAAACGTCTATGAAAGCACAGAGCAGGACAGGAGCATGTACGTCCAAAGGATGAGACCCAAGAGCGCTCCTTCGGACCGTACCCTTTCCAATGAACCAGGAACTGTATGAGCCCACAGAACCTACCAAAGTCAGTGATAGATTGTATTTCATACTCCTCTTGGTTCTCAACCTGAACTGGGTGAGGACGTAGTACTGAGGTGGTAAAGCGATTGAGACCCCTATAATCGATACAAGGTATCAGTTCACCACTCTTCTTTTTCACAGAAGAAAGAAGAAGAAGAAACCGGCACCAGCAGGAAACGGGGATTTGCGGATGAATCCTCAAGAAAGTGCATTGGCAACATAGTCCTCCATGGTTTTATCCTCTGAGACAGACAAAGGGTAAACCCAGCCACGAGGGGGTATGGCACCAGGTTGAAGGTCAGTTGCGCAATCATAAGACCGGTGTGGAGGTAAACTACCGGCTTGACCTTTATCAAAGACATTGCTAAATTTGTGGTACTCCTCCGGCAGGGAGGAGAGTGAAGAGGTGCACAAGACCTTAACCACTTTCAGAAAACATGTCTTACTGCATTGTGGCATCCAAGAAAGAACCTCAGCACGAAGCCAATGAAAAGAGGGGTTGTGCATCACCAAATGTACAGGAGGCTTCCACAAGCTCTCCTTAAAGCGGTTGTCTACCCATCGATTTGATAGTGTCAAAAAAGAGTTAATATTCCCGGCATGCCGGAAATGCTAGCTGTCTCCTTGATTGTGCTCTCAACCAAACTAGCAAACCATCCAATAGGTGGTGTCATAATGGATCACGTGTGCAGCATCATGGCAGTTGCAGATTAAACAGAGGCTAAGATGTCAGCTTCCTTAGCTGAAAATGATAGGAGAGTATACAACCGTTTTAAAGGTAGGTCTCTCTTGGAGTCTGGAGTAAATGAGAATGGCAAACGTGATCAACTTCTCCAGCTCAGTGGGTATGTCTCGGGCTGCTATCTCATCTTTGACATTATCCAGGAGACCATGAGAAAAAGCAGCCGCGAGGGCCTCATTGTTCCAAACAATCTCTGCTGCCAGAGTATGGAATTCAATGGCGTAATCAGCAACAGTTCTCATTCCCTGTTTGATGGACATGAGGCTCTTGGCAGCAGAAAGGGAGCATGAGGGAGTGTCAAATACACTTTTAAAGGAAGCCCCAAACTCTGGGTAACTCAGGACGATGAGTGTTTGCGTCTCCCATAGATGGTTTGCCCAGGCCAACGCTCTCTCAGAAAGCAAAGAAAGGCTTCTTTGCTTCTGTCCGTAGGAAACACCTGGGCAGCATCTCAAAGTACAGTATATCCCAACCTGGTTGAGAAACTCTCTGCATTGCCTGTATTGCACTGGATCACCCCCAAATCACTGGGGAAGCGGAGCAGAACCAGACATACCTCTTATAGAGATAATAATCGAGGCGGGTGCTTGCACAGAGACTGGAGCAGCAGTAGGGACAGCCTGAAACAGAGGTTGCACCGGAACAGCCACAGTAGGAGGGTCTTGGTGAGCAGTGTGAATCAGGAGCGTCTGACAAACTGATCCAAGCGGTGATCCATCTGGAAAAAATTTTTACCAGCAAGTGGATTACCTACATCTTCTGAATTCATGGCCTTCACCTACTGTCAAGAACCATGAATCAGACTGAGACAGAAGTGCAGTAAAAATCACACTTTTTAATAAAATGGTAAAATATTACAAAGAAAATAAACATGGTCAAAGCATAGCCAGGGTTCAGTAACCAGAATGGGTAGCTGGAACAAGCCAGTAAAACAGGAATCTCGAGATCAGCATAGTCAGAAGCAGCAAACAGAATCAGGAACCATAAGGAAAGTCAGCCAGGCAAAAGTCTTTTACAGGAAAACACAGCAGAGAGTATCTGGATATGTTGACCAAGGCGAAGGTACAGGCGATCTGATCCAGGCAGTTAAAATTACCAGCAAGGCTGACTGGAAAGCAGGGTATGATCATCAGGGGAGTAACATGATGAGTACTGGCAATTAACCGACAGCTGAGCTCTGAGAAGGGAGGGCTGAGCCCAGCACTGACAGAAACCTGTCACAGTCTCTTTGTTAATTAGGCTTGGAACCTCTGCCATTTTCCATTTCATTCACCATCCTCAGAGAGCACAGAACTGCTTACACCAGCCTACCTTTGTAATCATCCATGTGTACTGCAGATATTATGAATACACCAATTGCTCTATGGTCACATGATCTCAGCTGAAGAGGAGGATCAGCCAATCTGAACTCTGATGCATGCACCTATTCAGCAGGTGAGGATTTGTAAGCACCATTTAACGGAACCCAGAGCAAAATGTAGTACTTGTAGTATTTGTCAAGTAAAGAACATTTCTAATATCCTTGATTTGTCCATTTTAGCAAGACTGTTATAAGGTTGAGTATAAGCCCATTCTAAGTATTCCGGCAAACGAGACTAGTCTCTGCAGACAATTTTTGCATTTCAATTTCAAGTGCAGCTGTTCATACCTGGGAACTTTTTTTGTCATTTTACATAATGGGTAACAGTATTTAAAATAATTATATTTGGTCTCAATAATATGTATACTTTTACCTTACACAAAGGTGCAAGCAGTTTTGCTTTTACAAATGAAGACTTGGCAATGACCAGCTACCCTCTTCTTCTTGTTAGGAATTCCCTCAATCAGTGAGATGCCCCTACAACCTACATTGTGGGCTAATCTCACCAGTATAGACACTAAAGACACAGTGAAGGGATGCAGTTTATTAGTGGTGGCTGGTGCTATATTAAGCCAATTAATCACGTTCTTCTAAAAAAAAAAAAAAACATTGCAATCCATGCGTCTGGCGCCCTGCATGTAGATTAGGGGCCATGCGCATGTACAAGGGTGGTGCCGCCCCTGCACCCCATATTGATGGGCCGCCACTAGGCAGGAGATAAAGACATTGCCTTCTATGCTGGACATAGAATGGGGTACCTAAATCAGAATGCTTCCCCAGCTTTATCAGTGTATTACAGAACAGCCTGACTGCTGACCTAAAAGCAAGGCCAGCACATTTCCCATAAGCTATCATGAAAGAATGTTTCACCTTTTCAGTCATGTCATAGTAAACTACAAGTTATCCTAACCTATGTTTGTTATCCTCTGACTTGACTTGAATAGCAAATGCTCAAGCTAGCTAACAAGAAGAATGGATTGGTCAGGATTTCTCATTTTGTGTATTGTGTACTACAGGTATAGCACCTACCACATGCAAAGAAACATTTGCCATCAAAGGGTAACTCCACTTTTGTGGGGAAAAAAATTGCAAATAAAAAAACCCATATAGCATGAATGTTATTAAAAATTACCTTTCCTTTTCAATCTGCAGCTCTGTAATTTTCTGTAAAATGCAATGCAATGTTGCTACCTGGAGGTGTTCTGTACCCCCCATCCCCCAGATATGTAATTTCCTGCTTGTGTGATTGGCTCACTGATTTTCCCAGAACTCTGCATACAAGTCAGTCATACAAGTCAGATTTCAGGTATCCCCTGCAAAAAAATGTAATTTTTGGTGTGATGCTCCCAATTGGAAATCATGTCTAAAGGCATGCAGAACCTGTAAGTTTCCTCATTAGAGCCCTGCAGTTGCAGCAGCTGGTTGATAATTATGAAACCACTCCAATTAGACTCACACACAGACAAACACACAGAGATTTCTTCAGAATAACAAAAGGTAGGAATCTGCAAAAAAATTTGGTAAAATCCTTGCACTGTACATAGATCACCGAGGAGAATGTTTTTTTCTCAACCAAAGTGGAGTTAATCTTTAAAGAATGATATATCACTCCTTCTTGAGGGCTCTGTTACAGTCTTCACTACATGATTATGCAGAGTCGGGGCTAGAGTTGAGAGAAGGATCATTAGAAGCATTGGCAGATATTGAAAGCAAACATCTGGGAGAGATATTACCAGAAAAGATCAAATTTATATATATGAAAACAATATGAGATTGAATATTGTATCACTTGCCATACAGAAGGGGTAGTATATGGCATACTATACCCATGCAGACTCCAAAATATTGGCCACACAAAGAAAATGATGGGCAAGTGAATAAAGGAGCATGTTTATAACCCCCCCCCCCCCCTCTGATTACTGAAAACAAACATAGGCCGCCGGTACATGGCAGTGTTGGGTCTTTTGGGAAACTTGCTGTCTTTTGACAGCAAGTCCCAAAGCCCATTGGTCGGCCTTTAAAGTGTATATATGTGCGCCACCAAAGCGCACATATATGCACTGGTTGGCTATGGCCTCAGTCACTGGCCTCCAGCCAGTAACTGATTGGTCAGGACGCGGGAGCAGGGGCGGGTTTGGTGGACGTGCTGGTGCTTGGACTGGGAGAGTGTCCAGCACCGCATGTCTGTTATTCCCGCCGCCGCGTGAGAGAGAGTGCGGCTGACTCGAGGTACCGTACTGCTGCAATACCTGTGTACTGGCTACCTGTGTATTGGCTACATGTGTACTGGCTGTAATACCTGTGTACTGGCTACCTGTGTACTGGCTGCAATACCTGTGTACTGGCTACTTGTGTACTGGCTGCAATACCTGTGTACTGGCTACCTGTGTACTGGCTACTTGTGTACTGGCTGCAATACCTGTGTACTGGCTACCTGTGTATTGGCTACTTGTGTACTGGCTGCAATACCTGTGTACTGGCTACCTGTGTATTGGCTACCTGTGTACTGGCTGCAATAACTGTGTACTGGCTACCTGTGTACTGGCTGCAATACCTGAGTACTAGCTACCTGTGTACTGGCTGCAATACCTGTGTACTGGCTACCTGTGTACTGGCTGCAATACCCATGTACTGGCTGCAATACCTGTGTACTGGTTACCTGTGTACTGGCTGCAATACCTGTGTACAGGCTACCTGTGTACTGGCTACAATAGCTGTATACTGGCTGCAATACCTGTGTACTGGCTACCTGTGTACTGGCTGCAATACCTGTGTACTAGCTACCTGTGTATTGGCTGCAATAACTGTGTACTGGCTGCAATACCTGGGTACTGGCTACCTGTGTACTGGCTGCAATACCTGTGTACTGGCTGTATACTGTGATACTGGCTGCAATATTTGTGTACTGGTTGCAATACCTGTGATACTGGCTGTATACTGTAATACTTGCTGCAATACCTGTGTACTGGCTGCATACTGTGTTACTGGCTGCAACATACCCCACCTGTGATGCTGAGCTGTATACTGTGTACTGTGATACTGGGCTGTATACTCCTGACACAATATGTGGAATACAGGGGACGGAGTGGGTGGATTCTATAAGGGGTAGGGCTCATCAGAAGTAGGAGGGGTCAAAAGGAAGGGCGGGGCCTGGTGAATAAACAAAGGGGCTACTTACTAAGGAAGTCCCAGTGTGGACGTAACGTGTATAGGAGCAGAGCTACCCATGAGGCCGTCACGCTGTATATCTGGGAGTTGTTGGTGAGCTGGAGTACCGTAATCTGTGGCTGAGTTGTTCTCTGAGGGTTCTGTTTTCTTTTTTTTTTAAATCAAGTAACTTTTATTGAAAAAAAGGCACAAGGCATCATAACATACACACAGTCGGCAGCAAAGTCTCATTTCACAGTAGATGAAACATCAAATCACAGAATGGTACAATACTAGTACCTCAGTCTGTATATGAACAATTCTTATATCTAGAAAAAGAGTACCGCACGTTTAGTGCATTTACAGAACATAGATTTCTTCCCTTTTTTTTATAATTTTAATTGAGCAGTCAAACAGCTTGGATCACTATAAATGGCTAAAGCAGTATCAGAAAAAAAAACAACAACAATGTAGATCCGCTATGCCATCAAAATTAGTGACTTGAATAAAGTGCATTCAGTTTCAATCCTTGAAAAATGAGAAGTAGCACAGTGGGGATAATAAACAATACCTAAAGCACAATACAGTTACATCTGTAATAATCTATCCATAAGAAGTTGGGGGGGGGGGGGGCTCCTGGGTTGCTAAGCCAACATTGCCAGATATTTTCACATTTCTTTGGACAATTCCTGTGTCGGTTGGTATTTTTCTCCTGAACAAGTGTAGAATTGCCGGATTGGGTCCACACATCGGAGACTGGGCAGCGAGCCAGAATCTTGCTATCAATTTTCTTGCCAAATATAACAGCCAAACCAAAGCTATATAATGAGAGGGAGAGTATAATTCCTCATTAAGGCTACCCAACAGGCACGTCAGTGGGTCCACAGCCAATTGAACCTGATAAGTATCATTAATACTTGAAATCACTCGGTTCCAATATCTCACCAGTTTAGGACATCTCCAAGGCACGTGAATAAAATTACCAGGGTAAATCTGACATTTGGGAAAGATGGGATTATCTTGTCTACCCCATGTGTGGAGTTGTACCGGAGTTCTATAAGTTTGATGTAGAATAAAGCAGTGGGACAGTTTATGTGCAACTGAAACTGATACTAAGGGGCTAGCCTCAAGTATTTGTTACCATTGGTCACCCTCAATGGGTCCAACGTCTTTCTCCTGTTTCTCACGACATGGTAGCAAATCAGGAGCCTGCACATAAGCAGATGTGCATAGATCATAGATATGATAGCCTTCTTTTTTGATTCTAGGAAAAGACTGGAGAAAAGGACAGTCAGTCAAACACAGAGTAGTTTGACGGCTCTGACTAACCAATGCATGGCACGATTGTAGATATTGGAAATGGCAATTCTGTAATAAAGGAAATTCAGCCAGCAATTGCTCATAGGATTTCAGTGTGGAGTTGGTATATAGTTATTATGATCACAAAGTTTATTTAGTTCTATATAAAATCTATTACACCAAATAGGTGTATGTGTTGGGAAGACTGTGAGACCTATTCTCTGTTTAATAGCTTTCCACAACTTCGTAAATATTTGTGCGGTAGGACAGTGTATAGGAATCGTGGGAAACCCCATTTCCATATGTGACAAGGCTGAGTAGGTGGTAGATGGGCTAAGTAGTACATTTTTAGGGAACTGTTTTCTTATTATGTGAGTTCATATATATATATATATATATATATTTTTTTTTATTTTTTTTTTATTTTAATAAAATATACAGTGAGCACTATATGTTTTTACTTTTGTTTTATGTATATTCCCTTGCTGTGGTATGCAGAGGAGGAATGCTGGAGGAGTTAAGCCTGTAGCAAACCATGCTTGTATTCCCTGTTATGGGAAAAGCCTTTTTTGGCCTCTCAGGAAGCTTTGAGGTCATATATTTAGGTGAGCAGACTCACGTTCCACCGGGTGGTGTGCCATCTTATGGTGTGGAACAGTGGGATCATTATTACTGAAGAGTGTGGCATCTCATGCTGTGGAATATTTTCTACTGATTGAACCTTATTTCTCTTAAGGATAGTTTTTCTATTTCTCACTTTTTACTTTCACTATTTGTCCCGAGTGGGACTATATGATTATTTAGTAAATATATAAATGTAAAGTTGTTTCAAGGATCACAACCACCCGACATCCATATGTCCCTAAAAGGGAAAGCACATTTTTACCTTTTGTATTTATAGACCAAATGTCTAGATGAGAATTTGGTATAACTGGTGGTGGATTCACATGGGGAGTCACATGTATTATATTGAAGTGATTGTGGAGCACAAAGGACTTTGATTGAAGTGGGACTTTTATTTGCTTTGTTCATTATTATTTTATTAAATCACATGGTAGTGTTATACAGTATATGAATGTTATAAACATTTGTTTGTTTTTTCAGTACACAAACTCATTTTGTATAGTTTATCATTTATATTGTTTGAGGATAGGAAGAATAATATAATTTTGATAATTTTGGTATAAACCTGTGTATTTGCAGCACTGCAATCAGATATTAGATATGTATTGGTGGTACATTGGAGATTGCGTAGTGTT
This sequence comes from Glandirana rugosa, assembly GCA_018402905.1. NCBI lineage: Eukaryota > Metazoa > Chordata > Amphibia > Anura > Ranidae > Glandirana > Glandirana rugosa. Next base: position 567,827 of record BLSH010365633.1, read on the forward strand.
TTTCTTCACATATATATCTATCTATATATATATATATATATATATATATATATATATATATATAAATATTTTCAAAAGTATTGGGACATCTGCCTTTACACGC
>BLSH010365633.1:578568-593305 GCA_018402905.1 Glandirana rugosa
TTTACATACACGGACCTCCGCTCATTCGCTCCGGGGGGGCCATCGCGGGTAGCCGGCGGCAATCGAAGCCGCCGCACCTGCTCCCTGGCCCTCCCCGAACACAGTGAGCGCACGGGCGCGCTCACTAAACTCGTTCCCGCAGCCGCCGTCGTATGACGGCGTTTTGCGGGAACGAGCCACTTTGCCGCCGTCAGATGCCGATCGGCGGTCGGCAAGTGGTTAATCAAAATGATTGCATAAATATTCCATAGGTGTCATAGACATAATATTTGAGCTACATTTTAGTTAAGAAAGTTACATAGTTACATAGTTAGCCTGGTTGAAAAAAGACACAAGTCCATCTAGTTCAACCAAAAAAAAACAGAAAAATTATATATAATCATAAAATCCCTTATACAATCCTTCACCCACAGTTGATCCAGATAAGGCAAAAAACCACAGCAAAGCATGGATCCAATTTGCTATACCGGGGGAAATAATCCTTCCTGATCCCCCAAGAGGCAATCTGATTCACCCTGGATCATTTTTACCTAAAAATGTTAGTACCCAGTCATATTATTTACATTAAGGAAAGAATCCAGGCCCTTCTTAAAGCAATCTACCATGCTGGCCAAAACTACCTCTAAGGGGAGTCTATTCCACATTTTCACAGCTCTTACTGTGTAGAAATCTTTCCATATTTGGAGATGAAATCTTTTTTCTTTAGACGTAAAGAGTGCCCCCTTGTCCTTTGTGATGACCTTAAAGTAAATAACTCAACACCAAGTTCACTATATGGACCACTTATGTACTGTACATGTTGATCATATCCCCCCTTAATCTCCTCTTCTCAAGAGAGAATAAATTCAGTTCCTCTAATCTTTCCTCATAGCTGAGCTCCTCCATGCCTCTTATTAGTTTGGTTGCCCTTCTCTGCACTTTCTCCAGTTCCCTGATATCCTTTTTGAAAACTGGTGCCCAAAACTGAACTGCATATTCCAGATGAGGTCTTACTAATGATAAATGCACTATCTGATAATATCGAGAGAATTCTGATTCTGCCATCTAATGATTTTCTATCAGGAATTGTTTAGTCAATATTCCTCTATGGTCATAAAAAATCTGCTATTCACATATATCCTTTATTGATCCACCAATCAAAGGTTTGAAGGTTAACGCCCGGGGTAAACTTGGGCTTTTGAAACAAAGGTGCTAAAGGGGTAGGAGGGTATTTAAATTTATAGATCTTGATCTACTTAGACTTTAATAAGAATTTAGCAAGAATCTACTAAGCCTTTATTTTATCAGTATTTATATAGTGCAATGTATGCAGCACTTTACATATTGAACATTCACATCAGTCCCTGCCCTCAAGGAACTTACAAGCTAATGTCCCTATTCCACATGCATACACACTAGGTCCAATTTAGACAAGAGTCAATTAACCTACCACCATATCTTTGGAGTGTGCAAGGAAAGCCACACAAGCATGGGGATAACATGCAAACTCCATGAAGATAGTGTACTGATTGGAATATGAACCAAGTACATAGTGCTAAGGTATTTGTGCTAACAGCAAGGCCACTGTGCTTTAGTAAGCATCTACTAAGTATTTATTAAGAGCCTCGAAAATATCTGCTAAGAATTTAATATTTATTTTGCAAGCATCTACTGATAATTTAGTAAGGGAGTAACTAAGAATTTTGATATTAGAAAGCATCTTCTAAAAATTGAATAGGCGTTTAGAAAACATCAAGTAAAAATGTTCAGAGTTTAGTAAGCGTCTGCTAAGAATTTATTAGGAGTTTAGCAGGCATCTACTAAAAAATTAATAAGCGTTTAGCGACCATCTACAAACAATGTAATAAACATTTAGAAAAACATCTAAGAATTTAGTCAGATTTTAGCAAGCATCTGCTAAAAATTTAGAAGCAAAGCTTGTCTGAAAATCATAACACTCGTATATCCTTATCTTGCATTTCTGATCAGAGATAAAACCAGGTCACCAAACAAATAAAAACTTAGTTTTGCCTCCCTTTTTGATCCATACTGTAAAATGGTGCCGGATTGTCTACTTTGTATAACCCTCCCATATATCACCACAGTAGGAAGCTCATATTTCGCATTACCCCATGAAATATGGTGAGAATGATTCCTACATAAGTCTCCCTGCCTTCCTATAAGAGCTTATTTTTCCTGTTATAGTAACATCATTAGAAATATCTGCCAGAAAGATTTAAACGTTAAATTCTTAAATCACATTTGATTATTTTTTTCCTGAAGTTCTTAGACAATGCCAAACTTCCATGCGGAGTGATCATTAATTCTCACTATTTCCCAGACCATGGTCTTCTTCTTCGCTGTGTGCCAAAACCACAAGCTGCAACAGGGAAAGTAGAACAAGTTTTACTATGTGGATGTGCTCCAGATTCCTTCCTGTAGCAGCCATACACTCTGTGCAGGGATGACCCCGAACAGTGGATGTGGATGCTGACGGCGCACAACGAAGGCCATTAGTGCTTAATGAGTTCCAGGTCTAATTGGCTATAAATATACATAAGCAGTGTTTATGCTATAGAACAATTTAGAATATATAAACACATGCATATTTACCTTAAATAAAATTAACTTTTGTACAGCACTGCAGATAAAACAAAACCGCATTATTTATTATTAATTTGTAAAAATAAATTGAGAATTCAGAATACTTTATTAAGTCCAAGGGAAATTATTATTATTACTATTATTTAAATACAGTATTTCATGCCTTTGTTCATGTATTTTCTCTGTGCTCTGTGACCCTCTAGAGTCTAGACCAACATTTCTCAAATGTTTTACCGGGGGGGGCCCCTTAAAATAACTTGTCTTTAGGGAACCCCTGCTAACAAATGATGAAATGTATAGCTTACAGGACATTAAAATGATGAGTAGGTTGTAGGTTTTTTATTAAATAAAGGGATAAGAAAAGTGGTGTATTTTGCACCCAGAGAGGATCTCTAACAATCCTCCACTCCCTAAGACTTAGTAACAATATTTTTAGTAATTGTTTTGACGAATATTAATAAAAAAGAAAAACTGCACCGGTGGTCAGAGTAGAAGTTTGTGGTCAGTGGAAAAGTACCATCTTACATTGCTGGTCAGTGTAGAAATGCTACCCTTACTTTGGGGTCAATGGAAATAGGCCATCTTACATTGTCTGACAATGTAGAAGTGCTACCCATAATTGGGGTCATTGGAAAATTACCAGCTCATGTTGTTGGTCAATAGGGATGGGCCGAACACCCCCCCGTTTCGGTTCACACGAGAACATGCAAAACATTTGTGCGAACATTCGAACACCGTTAAAGTTTATGGGACCCGAACATGAAAAATCAAAAGTGCTCATTTTAAAGGTTTATATGCAAGTTATTGCAAGTGTATGGGGACCCGGATCCTGCCCTAGGGGACATATATCAATGCAAAAAAGAGTTTTGAAATCAATCATTTTTTCAGGAGCAATGATTTTAATAATGCTTAAAGTGAAACAATAAAAATGAAATATTCCTTTAAATAATGTGCCTGGGGGGTCCGTTAGTCTGCCTGTAAAAGGGTGCACCTCTGTGATGTTTAGAACATAGCCAGAGCAAAATTAAAAAAAACCACAGGAGACAATTAGGGACAAGTCCTTTATTAAAAAATAAAAAATAAAAATAAGTGTCTCCCATTGTAATCCACCGTCAATCACGGTGAGCGACGGACCCGAAAAAACAAAACGAACAGCTCCTCATCCATGGGAGGGCTCCTGCCGACTGAGCTCGCTTTGTTTTGACGTTTTATTTATAGTGCAGGGTGGGGCCACCCAGTGACGTAATTGAGCGACCCGGCCGTCTGATGTCACATGACTTCAGAAAGGGGCGGGGTCACCCATACGTCACCCGGTGGCCCCGCCCTGCACTATAAATAAAACGTCAAAACAAAGCCAGTGCAGGCGGCGGCAGCAGCCCTCAGATGGTGCAGGATCTGTGCGCGCCATCTGTGCGCAATGCATAATGGGGCGCTCCGTGACGGCGAAGCCGCTGCGAACGCCCCATCACGTTCTAAATTCGACTAACGGCCAACTCGAACCGCGGGCCCATCCTTATTGGTCGAAGTAGAAGTGTCACCCTTACATTGGGGTCAGAGGAAAAATACCATCTTACATTGGTGGTCAAAGTAAAAGGTCTACTCTTACTTTAAGGTCAGTGGAAAATAACCACCTTAGTGGTCATTGTAGAAGTTACTCTCTTGCAGAAGTGGTTACTGCTGAAGACTCAGAAAAAAACAAGTAAGCTCTAGAGAGGCACCTAGGGTTTACACAGAAACAGAAAGGCAGCTCTAGATTGTATGAAAACCCGAAATATGCCAGCACATTGTGTGCTTGTAATGTGAAGGAAAAAGTAAAACACTGCAACTAGAACAAGGAATCCTTGATCCTAGAAAAAAAAATTGTTTGGTTGCACCATGCTGGTAGGATCACCAGAAATTATTCAATTGAAAGCAGAACATTTTTAAAAAGATTTTTGTGTTTAGATGCTGAGATGAGCTCAATCATCCTCTGAACTCACCTCTATCCAAAAAAACAAAGTCCTGCTTTCATTCTAATCAGCTTTCATCTCTCTGCTGCACACATAAATTCAGGGGCAGGATGCTGCCCTTATAAAAACATGGGCCCAAATGCACTAAAATGCTGCCCTGTTTGAATGACAGTTTTATGCCTGCTGGGGCTGCTGACATAACATCCAAGATAACAGTGTCCAGCAACAGTCTTGGGTCTTTTGGATGTCTACACAGAGGTGGCCTTTACAGGTAAACAGCATGCATAACATACACTATATTGTCAAAAGTATTGGGACACCTGCCTTTACACACACATGAACTTTAATGGAATCCCAGTATTAGTCCATAGGGTTCAATATTGAGTTGGCCCACCCTTTGCAGCTATAACAGCTTCAACTCTTCTGGGAAGGCTGTCCACAAGGTTTAGGAGTGTCTATGGGAATGTTTGACCATTCTTCCAGAAGCGCATTTGTGAGGTCAGTCACTGATATTTGACGAGAAGGCCTGGCTCACAGCCTCCGCTCTAATTCATCTCAAATGTGTTCTATCGGGTTGTGGCAGGCCAGTCAAGTTCATCCACCCCAAACTCGCTCATCCATGTCTTTATGGATCTTACTTTGTGCATTGGTCCATATAATTTGCAGGAGGGGGGATTATGGTGTGGGGTTGTTTTCCAGGGGTTGGGGTTGGCCCCTTAGTTCCAGTGAAGGGAACTCTTAAGGCGTCAGCATACCAAGACATTTTGGACAATTTCATGCTCCCAACTTTGTGGGAACAGTTTGGAGATGGCCCCTTCCTGTGTTCAACATGACTGCACACCAGTGCACAAAGCATGGTCCATAAAGACATGAATGAGCAAGTTTGGAGTGGATGAACTTGACTGGCCTGCACAGAGCCCTGACCTCAACCCGATGGAAGACCTTTGGGGGATCCAGGGACTGCAAGCCAGGCCTTCTTCTCCAACATCAGTGCCCGACCTCACAAATGCGCTTCTGGAAGAATGGTCAAACATTCATATAGACACACTCCTGGAGAGGTGGAGTGTTAGACTTGTTTTATTGCCTTTTGAGAGATTATATAGCATCTGATCAGTGTAGGGGACCTTAGACCAATCCAATCCTAGTATATTCATATGTAAATAATTGTACGTAGATGACCTAGACCTTGATTGATAGACGAAAATAGAGATGAATGTATCCTGATGAAGCAATGGAGATTGCGAAACGTCGATAAAAATCACTCTACTTGCCCTATCCCCAATGTGATACGAGTATAACACATATTGTATATGGGATAGGTAACGTCTGTCATTGAGGAATTTGTTTTAAAAGTTGTATTTGTACATTAATAAAACAATTGTATTTTTATAAAACTATTTTTGTTATGTGCTCACTGGGACCCATCATGAATCTAGTAAAATCCTATTGATTTTTATTCAGATGGCCTAGGTCATCTACGTACAATTATTGTTTTATTGCCTGTTATGGTTAAAGGGACCTGTGAGGATGCTAATATAACAGTTGCTAATACCAGCAAATTATTAAATGTGCAAACTTCAGGGGTGAGATTTCCCATTGCATTTGTTGCAAACATGTTGTGGATCAATGACTCATAATATTTCCTCCCCCATGTGCTGTTTCCCCTGACTTCTCTGTCAAGAGCAATGGCACAACCATCCCTACATGTTAGGGTGCTTGGTGTTATCCTGGATTCTGAACTCTCCTTTTGGCCCCACATCCAATCACTTTCTAAGGCTTGCCGCCTCAACCTCCGCAACATCTCTAAAATACGTCCCTTCCTAACCAATGAAACCACAAAGCTCCTGATTCACTCCCTGGTCATCTCTCGCCTCGACTACTGCAACTCCCTCCTCACTGGCCTACCTTTAAATAGACTAGCCCCTCTCCAGTCCATCATGAATGCTGCTGCCAGACTCATCCACCTTACAAACCATTCAGCGTCTGCCACCCCTCTCTGCCAATCCCTCCACTCACCAAACTAATTAAATTCAAAATACTAACAATGAGCTACAAAGCCATCCACAACTCTGCTCCCAGCTACATCACCAACCTTGTCTCAAAATACCAACCTAACCGTCCTCTTCGCTCCTCCCAAGACCTTCTGCTTTCCAGCTCCCTCATCACCTCCTCTCATACTCACCTCCAAGACTTCTCCCGAGCCTCTCCCATCCTCTGGAACTCCCTACCCCCAATCTGTCAGACTGTCCCCAAATCTATCCACCTTCAGGCGATCTCTGAAAACTTTTCTCTTCTGGGAAGCATATCCTGCCGCCACCAAAGACTACATTTCTTATTTTCTCCATCAGCTCATCCCCCACAGTTATTGCCCTTTCATATCATTTAACCCTCCCCCCTAGATTGTATCGAGCAGGGCCCTCTGATTCCTCCTGTATTGAATTGTATTGTAATTGTACTGTCTGCCCTAATATTGTAAAGCACTGAGCACACTGTCGGTGCTATAGAAATCCTGTATAATAATAATAAAAATAAAATAAGTAGTGTAGCAAGGGTAGAGTTGACAGTCCTGGATTCTGTCTCTTTAAAATAAAAGTCAGCAATGACAGCTGCTGTATTCCTATCCCAACAGACTTGCTCTTTTTGAAATAATTGTAACATTATGATCTGAAGATATATTTTCTTTATTCCCTGGCACACGCCATGGTTCCATCCTCTGACCCCCAAGTCACTGCTGAGTCCTGTAGCATTGTAGGGGTCAGGGGATGGAACTAAAGTGCGCAGAGGGGGACAAAGGCATCTGACACACACAGAGATGTAGCATGCCAAAGAGTGATATGTAGGCTGTAAATGAGAGAAGGTAGACAACATGGGCCATCAGAGAGGTGAATATATTATCTATTCTGTTGCAGGGAACATTCATCAAATTTATTTTAATCCTGACACCCCCTTTAATGAGAACTGCCAGTGTTGCTTCACAATGACTAGACCGATTCAGAGATTCATTCTGCACATTTTATTTGAATCTGTAAAAATATAAACTATTCTTCTTAGAGATACCCATTGGAGACAATATAGTTTACAACATACTTCCATATGTCTGCATGATTTTCAGCACAGCATCTTACTTCTAGAACATAGAATTTAAGGTTAAGGGACATGGGAATAAGACAGATTACAGGAACATTTCGATCCAATTTTTCATCAGCAAACCTAAAAACAGATTAGTCTGCAAAACCTCTCTGGATGATTAAAATATGAGTGTTTGAATTGCAGTTAGGCTGGCTCCCTTGTTTAAACCACAGGAAAACAAATGGCATGTAAAAATTTCCAGATCACTCTGAGTCAAATCACCTATTCAGTTTGTGTGTATAATATGAAATCCAGAGTTTTCTTTGTTTAACTACTTAAAATGGTTGTAAAGCCTCAAGGTTTTTCACCTTAATGCATTAAGGTGAAAACCCTTCTGTGCTGCAACTCCCCTCCAGACACCCCCCTTTTTCTTACCTAAGCCCGATCCGATCCAGCAGTCTGCACGATCCCAGCGGCTCTAGCCACTGTCTCTCTCCTCATTGGACAGACGGATTGGCTCCCGCTGCTGTCAATCAAATACAGTGACATGGGAGGGGGGGAGCGGGCCGAGACCCACTGTCTGTGTCAAAGGATGCAGCAGCGGGACTCAAGAGCGAGCCCGCACGGGTGCCCCCATGGAAAGCGGCTTTTCGTAGGGGCACCCGATGAAGAGGAGGTGTCTGGAGCGCCGGCGGGGCACCCCAGAAGAGGAGGATCAGAGCTGCTCTGTGCAAAATGATTGCATAGGGCAGGTAAGTATAGGCACGTTTGTTATTTTTATTAAAAAAACAAGGGTTTACAACCCCTTTAAGTACCAGTCTGTATATGTCCCTCCATTACCAGACCATTTTTCAGGTTTCAGCACTGTGATACTTTGACTGACAATTACTATGTCATGCAACACTGTACCCAAATGAATTATACATTATTTTTGAGACAGATAGAGTTTTCTTTTGGCAGTATTTAAAGTGGGATTCCAGTTTAACCCAACTACTCTTAAAAATGTCCCCTTCCCCTCTTAATACCTATACCTACTAACCTGTATAGGAAAGCTGCATATATATTTACCTATTTTCAGGCTGCTCTGGTCTAGTCACATGATCTCCCCTGTGTCAGCAAGTGCCAGCTGCAGGGGAGAGGAGGGAGCACTTCAACAACAGCTGGTAAAACCTGGAACGGTGACATCCCACATAGACTTCAATGGTCTATGGCGCTCCCTCCTCTCCCCTGCAGCTGACACTGCAGGGGAGAGGAAGGAGCACTTTGTCACAGGCTGTTAAAGCCTGGAGTGGTGACATCCCCCATAGGCTTCAATGGTCCAGCTGTTGTTGGCACTCCCTCCTCTCTCCTACAGCTGGCACTGCAGGGGTGAGGAGGGTGCACTTCGACAACAGCTGGTAAAGCCTGGAGTAATGACATCCCCCATAGGCTTCAATAGTCTAGCCATTATCAGTGCTCCATCCTTTCCCCTGCAGCCATGACAAGGCATCCATGTGACTGGACCTGTGTGCACTTTATTACACAGGTTAGTAGAAGAGAGAGGCCAATTTTAAGAGTAGTTAGGGTTAAGTTGGAATTCCACTTTAATTGCCAATGTTTTTTATATTTTGTAATATATAAAGTGGATGTTGATAGAGTTGAGCGAACACCTGGATGTCCGGGTTCGGTGGGTTCGGCCTAACTTCGCGAAAAAGTTTGGGTTCGGTACCGAACTTGACCCCGAACCCCATTGAAGTCATTGGGGACCCAAACTTTTCGGCACAAAAATGACTGTAAAGAAGTCCTGGAAAGTGCTAGAGGGCTGCAAAAGGAAGTAAAATGATTTTAGAACAAGAATCTGCCCCTTACAGCAACAGCAGGAACCTGACCCTATAGAACTAGAAGATTATTTTAGAACAATAATCTGTCCCTTACAGCAACAGTAGGAACCTGACCCTATAGGAGTAGGTGATGATTTTAGAACAATAATCTGTCCCTTACAGCAACAGCAGGAACCTGACCCTATATGCAGATATGCAATCTGTCCCTAAAAGCAGTAGTAGTGATGGCTGTGATGGCTTCTAAGGGCAAACCAGTGAAACGCTTGTTGATTGGCTGTCCTGCAGCTATTCAACAGGCGGGATCAAATACCCAAACGCAGAACCCAAACTTTTTTTTCAAATGTCCGGGTTTGGGTTCGCTCAACTCTAGATGTTGACACTGAATGATACCTGAATTACAATGGCTCTGTCCTTCTGGTGAGAACAGCTTTGAGAAGAGCTTTGCATAGGGAATACTCTGATCTCTGTAAGAGATAATAAATGCCTGTAAATATTACACTTACACATTGCTTAGCATACATTTTCCTAACATGAAAAAATATGTTTGATGCTAAGTTCACTTTAAGAGCCAATTTACGAAAGAGAAAATTGTTGTTTTTCCCTTTTTTCCCACAGAAAATATCCTTTTTAGACACATTTTCTGTTTATAAATATTCTCCTTCATTATTTTAGCAGGCCATTTTTACAATAATATGTACAAAACGAATCAGATATAATCCAGCATTTTCAACAGAGTGGGGATGGAGAAGAAACGTACTACTGAAAGTGTTGTTTTATTATTTTTTTTATTTTGTTTTATTTTACATTTTCTTTTACATTGACATTATTTTTCCCAACTTTCTAAAAAATAATTTAAAAAAAAATGGAGGCGAAATGAGGCAAAATAGAAGAAGATTGAAATAAAAAGCAATTATTTTGTCAATCATAAATAAACCCACAAGTATTTTTCACAATGCTACTGTTTCCCCCATCTTTATTTTATCAATTATTTTAAAAATGGGTTGATAGCCATTTTCAGATGCACTATGCTGCACTATGCTGCACATAGGCATATACTTATATTCCATTAGAGGAGGGTGACTCCTTGTTTTATGACAACATACAGTGAGGTATGAATTCTCAGCAATATAATGTTCAGGTTTTTAGGCCAGTACATTTTCCATTCCCGTTCAGACATATTTTACATACATTTTCTGCTGAGAAGAAGTTAAGCACCTGCCTCCTGGAGCCTTAAGCTCCCACTTTAGAAGTAGGAATAGTAATTGTACCTGTACAACTCTGCAAGCCACTCACAAACTATTTACATATTTATATTGAAAGGGGCACTTACTGAAAAATAGAACATTTTGTAGATGGTTGGTTGTTGGTGCTCAGTAGGATGATTTGTGCATGGATTATTACATGATAATGCTGTTGAAGAAACAAATGACTGAGAAAGGCGAATTGTCCACTACGCAGGGGGCTGCATATGACTTCACTAGCTTTGTAGTATATTAGCTCAACTGCTTTCCAAATCACTTTCTTGGAAAAAAGTGTCTGGCTTGGAATACAAAACATTTATGAGAAGGGGAATGCTGGATGGAAATTTTAATTGCATAAGAAAATCATGTTGGTTTTCTATATACACTATATTACCAAAAGTACTGGGATGCCTGCCTTTACACACACATAAACTTTAATGGCTTCTCAGTCTTTCAATTTTGAGTTGGTCCACCCTTTGCAGCTATAATAGCTTCTACTCTTCTGGGAAGGCAGTCCACGAGGTTTAGGAGTGTCTATGGGAATGTTTGACCATTCTTCCAGAAGCGCATTTGTGAGGTCAGGCACTGATGTTGGAGAGAAAGCCTGGCTCACAGTCTGCACTCTAATTCAACCCAAAGGTGTTCTATTGGGTTTAGGTCAGGACTCCACCCTAAACTCAATCATCCATGTCTTTATGGACCTTGCTTTGTGTGCAGCCATGTTGGAACAAGAAGGGGCCATCCCTAAACTGTCCCCACAAGTTCTGACATAAGGTCATAAAGACATGGATGAGCGAGTTTGGGTCAAGGAACTTGACTGTCCTGACCTCAACCCGATAGAACACCTTTGGGGTGAATTAAAGCAGAGACTGCGAACCAGGTCTTCTCTCCAACATCAGTGCCTGACCTCACAAATGTGCTTCTGGAAGAATGGTCAAACATTCCCATAGACACTCCTAAACATTGTGGACAGCCTTCCCAGAAGAGTTGAAGCAAAGGGTGGGCCCACTCAATATTGAACCATACAGACGTAGGTGTCCGTTTATGAAGCAGTGGAAAAAATCCACTGCTTCGTTCTCCGGCATTCACAGTGGAGATTGTTCTCCTCTGTGTGGCAGTTTATGAAGCCGTGTAGATTACTTCACCTCTAGCGAAGTGAAGCGATCTACAAAACAGTTCAAACAGCAGAGAACGCCCCCTGATACTGGAATCTCGTGAGATCTAACGAGATTACAGCACCAGAAATTCACAGAAACTCAGAGATGTCGGTTTATTAAGCAGTGATAAATTATCACTGCTCAATAACGGACATTCTCGGAGGAGCCCGCCCAAATCATTAATAAAATAATTAGTCCCCCTACACTATATATGTGTATATAAGCACATACACACATTATATATGCACATATACACACATACATTATATATACGTATATATATATACACACATCATATACATGTATGTACATATCTACACATATACAGGGCAGGGGGACATGGCTAATGTGTTGGTGGGTCTGAACGAGGCAGGAGGAAGTCAGTAATCTTCCTCCTTCCCCGGGATTCCCTCTTCACTCCCCCAGTTCACCACCTCTGAGCTGGTGAATCACCTGACCGTGATCACCAGTGCAGTGCGGAGATCGCAGCTTCATAAACTGCCCGTTTCTGTGTCAGTCAATCATAGTTCTCCATGTGCAGAGATAATCGGCGGAGAACATGTTCTCTCCCCATTATCTCAGCTTCATAAACCGAAAATGAACTGTGATCAGCGGTGATCCTTGGGATCACCGCTGATCACAGTTTCATAAACCGACACCTAAGCGTGGTATGCCATTAAAGTTCATTTGCATGTAAAGGCAGGCGCCCTAATACTTTTGGTAATATAGTGTATATCTTTAACCTCCCTGGCGGTATGATTATTTCAGATTTTTGGTGCTGAAAGCGGTACAATTATTTTGCATGAAAATTTGGTGTTTTATATTGTAGGCCTGTAATTCTTAGCAATAACTCACTTAAATCTGTCCAAACAAGAGTCTAGTAGACATCCCGGGTATAAAAAAGTTTGAAAAATGAAATCATAAATTATAATATAATAAATAACTAAAAATAATTATCAAAAATAATAATATAATAGTAATAAAATGTATTCATTAATGTAATCAAACCAAAAACGCAGAAATTTGCTAATTTGCAGAATTGTCGCTGTCGTCACTTTCAGTTTCTGATGATAAATTTCCCCAAAAATCAGTATCACTCAATTCTGCAAATGATTCTTATTTACTATCGCTGGTTTCTAGCTGATCAGAAACCACTTTTGACGCAAAGGGACACTTTTTGGTTGCTATGGACATTCTCATGTTTCCAGGCAGAAAGAATGACATTTATTATATAAAAGTGCATGCAGGGCTCTGGGCAAACCACTAGGGACAAAGGGGATGTGTAATGATTTCATACAGTAATGTAATCTATAAGATTACAGTGTACTGTATGTGCTGTGTGTGTTTCACTTTTTGAATTTCCCACCGGTCTCCGTCCCCGTGAGACGCGGCGCTCGCAGGGAACGGAGCCCGGCACATAGGAGTCATCTGGCGGCGGACACAGCCCGCAGACACAGCGGGGGACATCGCTGGATCCAGGGGACAAGGTGAGTAACATTGCCTGGATCCAGCGATGCAATCCTGAGTGTGGCTCGGGGTTACCGTTCTTGGTACTGAAAATCCACCCCGAGCCACACTCGGGAACACCACCAGGGAGGTTAAAAGAGAAGTATGGCCAAAGATTTTTGGCCATACTTCTCTTCTGAATAACAGGCGTGCACTTACATGTGCTCCTCTGTGACCTTCAATGAACTAAAGCACGCTGTCAGATGACATTACAGAGCCAGTCCAGGGATCCACCCAGATGCCTGACCGGCAGCTGGCCCGGCCTCTCATTGCATGGCTGACAGCCTAAGCCAACCTCTTCTGCCTGTTGATAGAGTGATCGCTGGAGGGGCAGAGCACAGAGCCGATGACTGGCAGTCACCGCTCTCTACTCGAGAACGGAGTGATCAGCAGTCATGTGATCACTCAGTTCTCTGGCTTAGAGCCAGCAGGGGACAGCTGCAGTGTAGGACTGAGGCTGCAGCAGGGAGCTGGGTATGTGTGTTTGTTTTTTAATATGCCCACTCTTCTCCTTTATAGTAGTATTGAATAGCATTCTTTAGTTTAACACATTCAAAAACAATAATCAAAAAACTAATTGTAACTAATTGTAAAATTTCATACCCCAACTCTTGCCCTTTGCAACTTGCAACAGTGCTTCTGGCTCCTTCTCTCTCAGTGCTACTTCCCTAAACTACCCATCTTCATGGGAAAGGATTAAATGTAGACAGTACAGTCTCCAAGTAGTCTGTTAGCTTAAAGAAGGGAGGGGGAAAAGCAGGGGAGGGCCTTTCCAGCCTAGGCTACTGGCCTGTGTGTTTTTTTTTTATGCACGAAATGTAGAGAGAGACACAACTTTAGTTCCTGCATGCAAGGGTGGCTCCATAGGGTGCTGCAAGAGAAATGAGAAACCCTGAAACAGGAAACCTGGGACGGCGGTTATGGCACAAGCTTAACCACTTGCCGACCGCCGATCGGCATCTGACGGCGACAAAGTGGTTCGTTATCGCAAAACGCCGTCATATGACGGCGGCCGCGATAACGAGCAATGCGCGCGCGCGCGCCCCCTGGGCGCGTGTACTGCAGCGGCATTGGCTTCAGGGAAGATCACTCCACAGCGCCAGGCCAATGATTTTTGGCCTGGCCCTGTAGATCGCCCTGCCAATGGCATTATTCCCCTGCCTCTGTAAATGTAAACAGAGGCAGGGGAAGTTCACTCCTCTTCCTCTCTGAAGTCCTTTTCGACATCAGAGAGGAAGAAGAAGCAGCTAAAAACGTGAGTGCACCAACACTACACTGACACCAGGCCACATAGGCACATTTAACCCCTTGATCGCCCCCTGATCGCCCCCTAGTTAACCCTTTCACTACCTGTCACCCTCCTGTCACACTATCACATAGTGCAGCGATCTGATTTTTAGCGATCGCTGTAC
>BLSH010365633.1:614380-631135 GCA_018402905.1 Glandirana rugosa
AGTTCTTGTGTGATTTGTTTCCATAATCGGTCACATAGGGTTGTCCTTTATGTAAATTTTCTCGATTAGTTTCTGGTCCTACCGAATTACGGCTGTATTTCCGTGTGTATTTTCGTTTTTTCTTCCGGAAGCTTTTTATGTTCCGCCTCCCCAGAGTCAGTCTGTAAGTATAGATATTTTGTGCGTTATTCCTTACGTTTCAACGTTAGTCTCGTCGATTCTATCTTGTACTTTCTGTGTATCGGCTCCTCTCGTTTTCCTTAGGGTTCTTTAAGAAATTCATATATTTCCCATTCTCTCCCTCCAGTCTAGTGTAACCGGGGTATTCCTTACTGCGTCCATTGGACCAATGTCTCCTACATCTTTACCGTTTCCACAATTTGAGTAAAAAGAGGAGTCATAAGTGTTTCCTTTACCCCCCGAGTTAATACGTCTTGGTGTTACGACCAGGAGTTCTGTTCAGTGTCCTTTGTGGGAGTACCGACTGACTCCTATTTTAGTCCTTATCCGACCTTTTTGACTTACGATTATTCAGTGGCCCGGGTCTACCGAACGTGGGCTCCCAGGAATCCCTTGAATCGGTTCAATAACGGTCTGGGAACATGGATTAGAAATTCTCGTCAAAAGACAGACCATACTATGGTCGACTAACCTCTGTGACTTGTCTTGAGGACCAGCATTGTGGTTCTGCATAATTGAGCCCCCCATTTCCTTTGTGAATACTGAGGAGAAAAATGAGTTTAACACCTTTGCCATTTCTACATCCTCTGTAACCAGGTTACCTGCGTCATTCCTTATGGGGCCAATGTGATCTGACCTCCCTCTCTTACCCTTTATATACTTAAAGAATTTCTTGGGATTCCTTTTGCTCTCCTCGGCTATGTGTCTTTCATGTTCTATCTTAGCTGCTCTGATTGCAACTTTGCATTCCTTATTGCGTGTTTTATAGATATGAATGTCTGACTGAGACCCCTCCGCCTTGTATTTTTCGAAGGCCTTCTTTTTTGCTTTTATGTGTGCCTTTATGTCGGCATTAAGCCATCCTGGTCTTTGATTAGCTCTTTTAAATGTATTTCCTGTTGGGATACACTGGCTAATACCTTTGTTTAGTGTGTTCTTGAAGCATTCCCATTTTTCCTCCGTATTCATTGTCCCTAGAGTTTTATCCCAGCTAACATATTCCAGAAATGAGCGTAGTTTCCGGAAGTTGGCTCTTTTAAATTCAGTGTCTTCGTATTCCCCTTAGGTTTCCTAGATGTGTAATTTATACTAAAACGAATTGACCTGTGATCGCTATTACCTAGATTACCCCTTACTTCCACGTCTGTGATCAGGTCTGTGTTGTTGGTAATCAGAAGGTCCAATAATGCTTTTCCTCTTGTTGGTGCATTTACCATCTGACCCATGAAATTATCCTGCAGGACATTTAGGAAATGGCGAGACTTAGCTGAACGTGCAGTACCTTCTGCCCAGTCAATATCTGGGTAATTAAAATCCCCCATTATAATAACACTTCCCATCCTTGCCGCTATTCCAACTTGTAATAGGAGGTCCGCCTCCCCCTCCTCCCTCTGATTAGGGGGTCTATAGCATATTCCCAGTAATACTTTCCCCTTGGTATCTTCCCTTTGTAACTCTACCCATAATGATTCAACCTCCCCCCCAGAACCACTATTAATGTTAACATTAATTTGTATGTCATTTTTATATACAGGCATACCCCTCCCCCTTTTTTGCCCTCCCTGTCCCTGCGATATAGGGAATACCCCTGAATAGTAGCCAGCCAATCATGAGAGCTGTTGAACCAAGTCTCCAAAATTCCCACAAAATCGAATTCCTCCTCGTACAGTAGCAGCTCTAGTTCTCCCATCTTGTCCGCCAGACTCCTGGCATTAGTGAACAAGCCACGTAGTTTTGTCTGGATACCTACTGCTTCCTTGTTGGGTAATCCTTGTTTGCATATAGGACTTGTTACACTACTTGCCACGTGTTTAGATTCCTTAATCGGCCTATCACTCCTCCCCCCAATACTACCCCCTAGACTCTGTTCCCCTCTGGCTATTGGTAAGTCTGGACCCTCCCACCCGTTGCCTAGTTTAAAAGCCCCTCTAACTTTTTGGCCATCCTCATTCCCAGCCGGTCTGCACCTTCCCCATTTAGGTGTCTGCTCCTCCTCTTCTCCAGGTCCCCCCTCAGCAAGCCATGTACTATGGGGGCACATGTGTAAGTGCCGGGGGGGTGTTTGTGCATAGACACACACGGCGCAGCCCAGCCATGCCCCTCTCACACTTTTTACAGGATTTGATTGACAGCAGCAGGAGCCAATGGCTCTCACTTCTGCTTTTGTCTCCTGTGAGACCAGAAAATGGGAGCAGCACTGCTGAAGACGGGACAGCGCTGGATTAAAAGTGGAGTCAAGTAAGTGTTTGGGAAGAGAAGGAGCGAAGGAACAGATAGTGGAAGGTTTTTCATCTTAAAGCAAGCAATGCATTAAAGTGATTCTAAAGACCCTTTTTTATTTAAAAAAAATAACAAACATGTTATATTTAATGGTTATGGTAATGGTTATGCAGCACTGATCCTCCTCTTCTGGGGTTCCCTGTCGGTGCTCCTGGATCCCCTGCTTAGCGCCCCCATAGCAAGCCGCTTGCTATGTCACTTGCTATGGGGGCACTCATGTATGTTCACTCCTGAGGCAGCTCTGTGTATAAGACAAGGCTCAGCACTGTCCCCTCCCCCCCCCCCGCTTCCTTCTCACTATCTCTAGATAAAAAAATGCTACAGATATGTAGTGCAGGCATCTGCAGGGGCCTCTTGTACATTCCTATTGTCCTATTGAATAGGGGGAGTATGTGTATGTATGTTAGGGACACATTGAGTTGTGAATTGAAGGTATAGACGAGTGATGGTGAACCTTGGCACCCCAGATATTTTGGAACTACATTTCCCATGATGCTCATGCACTCTGCAGTGTAGTTAAGCATCATAGGAAATATAGTTTCAAAACATCTGGGGTGCCAAGGTTCACCATCACCAGTATAGACCAATTTAACCATTTGAAATGTATTGGCCACAGCTGTATTTACTTATTTACTTATGTATAGGTAACCGCATATCTGCTAAGGAAATTCCCCAACAATGCAAACTGATTTTTACATTCTTGGTAAATAAAGTGCGCCCTTTCTATAGACTTCCATAACAGACCCTTTCCACCCATAGTACTCAAACAGCTTGCATATACACATTTTAAAGACAGAGGCCCCAAAATTTACCTCAAATCCTGGATCCTTATCCAGTCAACAAGATTTTAAACATTTTTGTGACTATTAAGTTAACCAACACATTACATGGTCTCGAATTAGGTATCCTTCTTCTTTGGAACTCTTACTGTGACAAAACATTTAAACCTCATCAAAATCCTGAAATTTAACTTCTTGACCCTTCGTAACACAAAGTCTGCTGCTTCAGTGTTTTTAGATCTTTCTGTCAGATGTTACTATGGTATACTGAAGTATAATTACAAGCATTTCATAAGTGTCAAAGGCTTTTATTGACAATTACATTAAGTTTATGCAAAGAGTCAATATTTGCAGTGTTGACCCTTCTTTTTCAAGACCTCTACAATTCACCCTGGCATGCTGTCAGTCAACTTCTGGGTCACATCCTGACTGATGGCAGCCCATTCTTGCATAATCAATGCTTGAAGACAGAATTTGTGGGGGGTTTTTTGTTCAACCACCTCTTGAGGATTGACCACAAATTCTCAATGGGATTAAGGTCTGGGGGGTTTCCTAACCATGGATCCAAAATTTCAATGTTTTGTTCCCCAAGGCACTTAGTTTTCACTTTTACCTTATGGCAAGGTGCTCCGTCATGCTGGAAAAGACATTGTTCCTCACCAAACTGTGCTTGGATAGTTGGGAAAAGTCGCTTTCGGAGGATGTTTTTGTACCATTCTTAATTCATGGCTGGGTTATTAGGCAGAATTGTGAGTGAGCTCACTCCCTTGGCTGAGAAGGAACCCCACACATGAATGGTCTCAGGATGCTTTACCATTGGCATGACACAGGACTGATGGTAGCGCTCACCTTTTCTTCTCCGGACAAGGTTTTTTAAGGATGCCCCAAACAAAGGGGAATCATCAGAGAAAATGATTTTACCCCAGTCCTCAGCAGTCTGTACCTTTTGCAGAATATCAGTCTGTCCCTAGTGGTTTTCCTGGAAAGAAGTGGCTTCTTTGCTGCCCTTCTTCACACCAGGCCAAAAGTCTTCGCCTCACTGTACGTTCAGATGCACTCACACCTGCCTGCTGCCTTTCCTGAGCAAGCTCTGCACTGGTGGTGCCCTGACCCTGCAACTGAATCCGCTGTAGGAGAAGTTCCTGGCGCTTGCTAGACTTTCTTGAGCACCTTGAAGCCTTCTTCACAAATGCAGTGGAAATGTTTTTTATAGGATTAAGTTCTTTGTATGACAAAGAGGGACTTTGCAATTAATTGCAATTCATCTGACCACTCTTCGTAACATTTGAAGTATATGCAAATTGCCATCATAAAAACTGAGGCAGTAGACTTTGTGAAAATTAACATTTGTGTCATTCTCAAAACTTTTGGCCACGACTGTACATTAACCATAAATGCCATGCAGTTGACCACCTTGATTTGCATGGGTCCTTGATAAATCGAGGGTGGATGGGACGATCTTCCAAAACTCAAAATGCCACATTCTATAGCCTAGTCTTTCGAGTACATTAAAGTTCTACCACCCTAAGCCAATAATATTCCTCTACTCTCCCTTCCAGCATACTCCAGCCAAGCACCTGTTCCACTTGTTTCACACGCCTTGAGTCAAATTCCAATATAACTGTGTACGCTTTTTACTAAACAACTATTTAGTTGTTCACAAAGGCAGCAACCAAAAATCTTTTATTTTAATGAAGAAAAATGAGAAGCATCTAAGTCTCCTTCCACCCATTCAGCATATTAACAGACATAGGTTCTGTATGGTTCTTAGTAATACAGATAATCATTTAGCTCTACAGTGTGTCCCGCTGGCGTGTGAAATGAAGTTTTGAGACCAAAGATGGATTCTGTGAAGTAGGAGAAATATTTTTATAAATTGCTTTGCATTCAGCGGTTAATACTAATCTTTCCCTTACTATTTATTTGGCTGTGGAGTCAACCCAAGTCTCATTTATTGTAGCATCAGAACAATGGTATTTGATATGAGAATTTCAATTGGCAGAACATTGCAGAGTTCAGACAATTGTTTGGCAATAAATGCATTTGAAACGCAAGGTTTCTGCCCTTTCCGCTGTATTTGCAGAAGGACAATAACAAGGAGCAATTTTATGTATCCAGGTACCAAGAACGATAACTTGCACAGAGGGCTCAGAATCAGGCAGTATATATAATCTTAAGTTCAAGATAATGCCGAAATGAAAAGTGAAATGCCAGCTTCATAAGGAGTAAGACTAAATGAAGGTTGGCAAAGAATTTGAAAGCGCACACACACATAAAACACACAGAAAATTCTGCTGCTACCTCTTACTTATAGTCTATTAAACAGATATTTACTTTGGGTACTGTTACCTTATTAGATGAATTACTTATGTCTCACAGTAATTTCAGCATTCCACTTACCGAGAATGTAATAAACGTTTGCACATATGCCAATTTATGAATTAAGATTGATGACAGAAAAGCCAGCTTAACTTGGCAGTAGTAACTTTTTATGCTGACAATTAAACATTTGCTGAAGTAATAAGTCAGGAGGTGAAAATGTAGAAATCAGACAAGAGATGTAATGTAATATCTTTTTCAACAAGAAGAGTGAATAGAGCGACAGCACAGAAAAATGTATTGGGTTCCAAACACCGAATGAAGCCATATTCATGGGATCTCTCATGATCAACACCTGACAAAACACTTAAAGGGTCCAACCAACACACCCAAAATGGATATTTCAGCTTTTGGGAGATTCTGAGAAGTTAAACTACCTGATGGTTTCTAATATTATATGTCTCTGGGACTCTTCTGGTGAGATATCTTAAAACATACACTATATTATTAAAGCATTGGGATGCCTGCCTTTAGATGCACATGAACTTTAATGGCATCCCAGTCTTAGTCCATAGGGTCCAATATTGAGTTGGCCCACCCTTTTCATCTATAACAGCTTCAACTCTTCTAGGAAGGCTGTCCAAAGGTTTAGGAGTGTGTCTATGGGAATGTTTGACCATTCTTCCAAAAGTGCAAAAGTGCGTGTAAAGGGAGGCATCCCAATACTTTTGGTAATATAGTGTACATGTGGCATCCAAGAAGTGGGCTTTATTCCTGGGTGCTGCATAATAGGAATGGGCCAAACACCCCCCCGCCCCCCCGTTCGGTTCGCACCAGAGCTTGCGAACAGGCAAAAAATGTATGCGAACACGCAAACGCAGTTAAAATCAATGGGACTTGAACATGAGAAATCAAAAGTGCTCATTTTAAAGGCTTATATGCAAGTTATTGACATAAAAAGTGTATGGGGACCCGGGTCCTGCCCTAGGGGACATGTATCAATGCAAAAAAAAGTTTTTACATCAATCGTTTTTTCATGAGCAGTGATTTTATTAATGCTTAAAGTGAAACAACAAAAATAATATATTCCTTTAAATATTGTGCCTGGGTGGTCCCCTTAGTTTGCCTATAAAAGGGTGCACCTCTGTGATGTTTAGAACATAGCCAGAGCAAAATTACATTTCCAAAGGAAAAATTGTCACTTATCACGGCTGTAATGTATTGCTGGTTCCCGGCAATATACATAAAATCACTGACAAAGCATTGCGTCAACCACCCCCCCAGTCCATACCAGGCCCTTCAGGTCTGGCATGGATTTTAAGGGGAACCCCGCTTCGATTTTTTTTTTTTTTAATTGCGTAGGGTTCCCCCACAAAGTCTGTAACAGACCCTTCAGGTCTGGTATGTATTTTAAGGGTAGCCCCCCAAAAAATGCATAGGGGTCCCCCACAAAGTCCATACCAGGCCCTTCAGGTCTGTTATGGATTTTAAGGGAACTCCACGTCAACATTTTTAAAAAATGACATGGGGGCTCCCCAAAGTTCATACCAGGCCCTTCAGGTCTGGTATGGATTTTAAGGGGAATCCCGCGCCAAATGTTTTTTAAAAATGGCGTGGGGTCCCCCCAAAATCCAAACCAGACCCGATACGAGCACGCAGCCCTGGCATGACAGGAGGGGTGGGGACGAGCAAGTGCCCCCCTTTCCCGAACCATACCAGGCAACATGCCCCCAACATGCGGAGGATGCTTTGAGGTCACCCCTAAAGCACCTTGTCCCCATGTTGATGGGGAGAAAGGCCTCATCCCCAAAACCCTTGCCGGTGGTTGTGGGGGTCTGCGGGCAGGGGGCTTATGGGAATCTGGAAGCCCCCTTTAATAAGGGGGCCCCCTGATCCCAACCCCCTACCTATGTGAATAGGTATGGGGTACATTGTCCTTTATTGTGTAAAATAGCTCTTCTTCTTTATTCCTCCATTTTCTCCTGCCCGGTCCTTCTTTTGGTCTTCTGCTTCTTCTTTCAGTCTTCTTCCTGCCTCTCTTCGTCTTCAATCTTCAGCCTGTTCCTTCTTCTTTCACTGCCCCCATTGCAGCAGCTGTGCCATACAGAGGCGACTCCCAGAATGGGCGGACCTCAGTTTGACATTTCTTTAATAAGAAGGGGCGGGGCCACCTGGTGATGTAAATGGGTGACCTGTCCCCTCTGAAAATGAATGACGTCACAAGGGGGCGGGGTCACTCATTTATGTCACTGGGTGGCCCATCCTTACCTATAAAATAAATGTCACACTGCAGACCGCCCATTCTGGGGGGCGCTTGCTTGTCCCTACCCCCTCCTGCCATGCCAGGGTTGCGTGCTTGGATAAGGGTCTGGTTTGGATTTTGGGGGGACCCCACACCATTTTTTTTTTTAATTTTGCGTGGCGTTCCCCTTAAAATCCACACCAGACCTGAAGGGCCTGGTTTGGACTATGGGGGGGACCCCCACGTCATTTTTTTAAAAAATTTGGCACGGGGTTCCCCTTAAAATCCTACCATACCTGAAGGGCCCAGTGCGGACTTTGGGGGGATCCCTACGCTTTTTTTACTTTGGGCGGGGTTCCTCTTAAAATACATAGCAGACCTGAAGGGTCTGTTACGGACTTTGGGGGAAATTTTTTATTTTTTTTTTATTTTGGTGCGGGCCCTGCTGTTGTAAATTTTTTAAAAAATTGTGATGACATGCCCCAGTCAAACAAGTGCCAAAAAATTGGGCCTTGGGTGTTGGCAGTGCCAGAACACTGTAAACCCTTGCAGTTACTCTTGTTGGTTGCAGAAACGGGTCCTGCTGTTCTCAATTAGTTAAAAAATTGTGATGACATGCCCCAGTCAAACAGGTGCCAAAAAAATTGGGCCTTGGGTGTTGGCAGTGCCTGAACTTCGTAACCCCTTGCAGTTACTCTTGTTAGGTGCAGGAACGGGTCCTGCTTTTGTAAATTAGTTTTAAAATTGTGATGACATGCCCCAACCAAACAAGTGTTGAAAAATTGGGCCTTGGGTGTTGGCAGTGCCAGAACACTGTAACCCCTTGCAGTTACTCTTGTTGGGGTCAGGAACGGGTCCTGCTTTTGTAAATTCGTTTTAAAATTGTGATGACATGCCCCAGTCAAACAGGCGCCAAAAAAATTGGGCCTTGGGTGTTGGTGGTGCCAGAACACTGTAACCCTTTGCGGTTACTCTTGTTAAGCGCAGGAAAGGGCCCTGCTGTTGTAAATTAAGCCCCAAAGCCCTATTTTACACTTGTTTTTTTACAAGTTAAAATCATTTTTTTGCTAGAAAATTACTTAGAACCCCAAACATTATATATATTTTTTCAAAACCCTAGAGAATAAAATGGCGATCATTACAATACTTTTTGTCACATGGTATTTACTCAGCGGTCTTTCACACGCAATTTTTTTGGAAAAAATTCACTTTTTTCAGTTAAAAAAATAAGTCAACAGTAAAGTTAGCATATTTTTTTGTATATTGTGAAAGAGGATGTTACGCCAAGTAAATAGATACCATACATATTACGGTTGAAAATTGCGCACATTTGCGAAATGGTGACAAACTCCGGTACTTAAAAATCTCCATAGGCGACGCTTTAAAAATGTTTAGGTGCAGAGAAGGTCTTTAGCTAGAATTATTGCTCACACTCTGGCAATCACGGCGATACCTCACATGTGTGGTTTGAACACCGTTTTCATATGCGGGTGTGACTTGCGTATGCGTTTTCTTTACTGCACGAGCTCATGGAGATGGTGGCGCTTTAAATTATTTTTTTACATTTTTTTATTTATTTTATTTCTTTTTTTTGTTCCTTTTAACACTGTTCCTTTAAAAAAAAAAATCTGATCACTTTTATTGCTATCACAAGGAATGTAAACATCCCTTGTGATAGTAATATATGGTGACAAAAGACCCCCCATCCCTCATTTACACTTCATAGTATTCAGATCGCTAAAAACAGCGATTCTGAATACTGTAATTTTTTTAAAATCGGCTCCGTTAGCTGCTGAGTAAACCGGAAGTGACGTTGTGACGTCGCTTCTGAAAATGTACGAAGGAGTCCCGATCAAAGCCAGCTTCCACTAACTGACTGCACTAACTCACTGCAGATAGATCGCCCTATCTATCTATCTAATATATATTTCACTCTACACTTACTGACTGTATACAGATCACTCTATCTATCTATCTATCTATCTATCTATCTATCTATCTATCTATCTATCTATCTATCTATCTATCTATCTGTCATTTGTTTCACAGTAATCACTAGCTACACTGAACTGCCTGCACGTCACTAGCTAAGCTCACAATCCAGTCCACCGTTTA
Source organism: Glandirana rugosa (assembly GCA_018402905.1). Classification (NCBI taxonomy): domain Eukaryota; kingdom Metazoa; phylum Chordata; class Amphibia; order Anura; family Ranidae; genus Glandirana; species Glandirana rugosa. Next base: position 624,296 of record BLSH010365633.1, read on the forward strand.
ACACACTACATAGAGCCGCTATGATTGGCCAAAGCATGCCGGTCATGTGCATGCCTTCGGCCAATCAGCGGGTGGCATTTCCCCCGCCATTGGAATGCATTATGGGGCGCTCGAAGTTCCATGCAAAAGCCCCATAATGTTGTATGTTTGCCGAACAGGCAAACGGGCATTGTTCGAGTCAAACGTAGCAAGCCCATCCCTACTGCATAAGAGGATTCCTGTGTTTGTGCTAAAAGCACATTCTCCAAGCACTGAGACCGAGCTGTTATGGACAGCTTCAGGTCTTATTCTAAATATCAGGAGCTGGGAGAACTGGCTCCTGATCATGAGATCACTGACTGGCTAATCACAGTGATTACTACTGTGAAGACTTGCCACAGTGTTCTTTCTCATCTATGAAGAGGAAAAGATACATTGGGGTTGATTTGCTAAGATTCCCAAGAAGTACTGGGCGCACTACATATAATAGAGCCCAATTAAGCCAATGAAGACTTCAACTAAGGGGACATGCAAATGGTAAATCACGCTATTGCCAGCGAACATGCCTGTCAAATCAGCATATGCGGGAATTGTTAAGGTCAGTGGAGCTCGAACCTGCAAAATGAAAAGTCCTCATTGAAGGCTTGTATGCAAGTTATTGCCATAAAATGTATATGGGGACCCGGGTACTGTATCAATGAAGAAAAACGTTTTTTAAAATAATCGTTTTTAAAGGAGCAGTGATTTTAATGATGCTTAAAGTGAAACAATAAAAACGAAATACAGTTATGCTCATAAGTTTACATACCCTGGCAGAATTTATGATTTCTTGGCCATTTTTCAGAGTATATGAATGATAACACAAAAACTTTTCTTTCACTCATGGTTAGTGTTTGGCTAAAAAACAAAAAAAAAACTCCTGCGCTTGGATCCAACAACCAAAAGTCAGTCAAATAAAGGGCATGTGGATAGTAAAGGAAAATCCAAATGTACGTGAAAGTCAAAGTGCACTCAAGGGTCTTGCTGCCCTCCTCAGGACCATGGGTATCCAAAAGGTACTAGGGAAGAAAACACAAGAGAGGAGCGCACCGACCTAGTGCAATACCATTAAACCGTTTATTAAACAATAAGATAAAATATATATACTCACAAAAGGAGCAATAGAAAGGCATCACGATAAAACGTGCAATTGTTGCTTCCAATGGATAAATCACTCAACACCACAATAGAGGGACCAGGTGGCATTCATATGGTCAGGCCAGAGTATGTAAACATATGAGCACAACTGTATTCCTTTAAATATTGTGCCTGGAGGGTCCCCTTAGTCTGCCTATAAAGTGGCGCATCTGTGCGATCTATAGAAAATGCAGCAGCAATAATGACATTTCTAAAGGACAAAGTGACATTTAAACTTGCTGGTATGGATTTTTTTGGGGGGAGGGGGTCCTCATACCAAATTTTGTTTAAAAAATAGTTTTTGGGGTATTTTTTTCTTAATTTGGTGCTTAGAGAGAATTCACATTTAGTTGACATATTTCATGGCTTACCTAGTCTACAAAATAATTAGTGGAGCCCTATAATTCAGCTTTGGAGCAGGGATTTTTTGATTTTTGGGGGGGTTTTCTTCCCCCTCCGCCCCCATTACACTTTCTACTCAAGGACTTGCATGTGTGCACAACCAAATACTTTTGTATGCAACTAGATTGAATACAGATTTGAAGGAGTATGAATAGTTTGCACTTATAAAATAAGTATTTCTAGTCTGCAAAAAGTCAAACATAAAGCAAAAAAAAAATAACTTTGTATTTCAACATTTGGTACATTAACTGGTTCCCCACCGCGCGCCGTCTTTTCACGGCGGCAGTCGGGGAGCCCTGCGCGAATCGCCGTAAATAAGCGGTGATTCGCAATTGGCCACCAGGGGGCGCGCGTGCGCACGCGTCCGGCGCACTCCTGGGGAGTGTGCCCGCGGCTCGGGCGGACCCGATGTCCGCCGGCGAGCCACGATGAGCGGCTACAGGGAAAAGAACGGGGAACCGCCGATGTAAACACGCCGGTTCCCCGCCCTGTCAGTGGGGCATGAGAGATCTACTGATCCCTGTCACTGGGATCAGTTAGATCTCTCATGCCCATGTTAGCCCAACCCCCCCACAGTAAGAACACACCCAGGGAACACAGTTAACCCCTAGCTCTCCCCCTGCAGGTTAACCCCTTCACTGCCAATGACATTTATACAGTAATCAGTGGACATTTAAATTTCTGATCGCTGTATAAATGTCATTGGTCCCAAAAAAATGTCAAAATGTTCCGACCCAATATCGCATTACCGCTAAAAATCGCAGATCGCCGCCATTACTAGTAAAAAATAAAAAAAAAATAAAAACCCCAGAAATGAATTCTCACCATCCGTAAACGTGGCCACTTTTGCGCAAACCAATCAATAAGCGCCGATTGCGATTTTTTTATCACAAATATGAGGACTTATATAAATCGGCCAAAAACGGTGAAAAAAAATGTTTTTTTATATTTTTTTTTTGGATTTGAATTTTAGCAAAAAGTAAGAAATTTGGGTTTTTTTGCAAAATGGTCGCTCTTCTTTTGTTTATAGCGGCGATAAGAAATGACGCAGAGGCGATCAAATACCACCAAAAGAAAGCTCTATTTGTGGGAAAAAAAGGACGCAAATTTTGTTTGGGTACAACGTCGCACGACCGCGCAATTGTCAGTTAAATCAACGCAGCGCCGAATCGCAAAAAGTGCTCTGGTCCTAAAGTGCGAAATTCTTCCGGGGCTGAAGTGGTTAATGTACTTGGGCCAAAAAAAGGCATGGAGATGATGCTCCATCATTTGACAATATAGATAGAATGGCCCTGTTCAAAATAGCTTACAATCTACAAGGGGTAGGACACTAAAAACTAGACGCATTAACCACTTCAGCCCCGGAAGGATTTCCAGCTTTAGGACCGGAGCCCTTTTTGCGATTCGGCGCTGCGTCGCTTTAACTGAAAATTGCGCGGTCGTGCGACGTTGTACCCAAACGAAATTTGCGTCCTTTTTTTCTCACAAACAGAGCTTTCTTTTGGTGATATTTGATCCCCTCTGTGTCATTTCTGATCGCCGCTATAAACAAAAGAAGAGCGACAATTTTGCAAAAAAACTCAAATTTCTTACTTTTTGCTAAAATACAAATCCAAAAAAAAGTATAAAAAAATATTTTTTTTCACCGTTTTTGGCCGATTTATATTCTTCCTCATATTTGTGATAAAAAAATCGCAATCAGCGTTTATTGATTGGTTTGCGCAAAAGTGGTTGCGTTTACGGATGATGAGAATTCATTTTTGGGGTTTTTATTTATTTATTTTTTTTGCTAGTAATGGCGGCGATCTGCGATTTTTAGCGGTACTGCAATATTTCAGCGGACATGTCGGACCATTTTGACACTTTTTTGGGACCATTGGCATTTATACAGCGATCAGTGCTAATAAAAAAGCACTGATTACTGTGTAAATGCCATTGGCAGTGAAGGGGTTAAACTGGAGGGGGCGCTCTAAGGGTTAACTGTGTTCCCTGGGCGTGTTCTAACTGTATGTGGGCTGGGCTGGCTGGGGGAAGAGAGTGATCACGGCTTCCATATACAGGAAGCCTGTGATCACAGCCCTTCCCCCTCTAACAGAACGGAGATCCATGTTTACTTACACCGACCTCCATTCTTTCACTGCGGGGGGGGGGGGCATCGCGGGTAGCCAGCAGTGGTCGAGTCCGCCCTACCCGCTCCCTGGCCCCCTCCGAACACAGTGAGGGATATCGCAGCGGTTTGCGATATCAAGCCACTTTGTCGCCGTCAGACACCGGTCGGCAAGTGGTTAACCACCAAATGAAAGCATAATTTGTCCTAAAAAAACAAAATATAATCTACCTGGATACACTAAGTAGTTGTGACAGTTTTGACCTTGGTCATAAAGGGGTTAAAATAGAACATTTTTTTTCATTTTGGATAGAGCAAGGGAGGGTTAAAACCCCATCCTTTTTCTTTTTTGTTGCCCTCTGTGTTTCATTGGGGAGATTTCCCTCCACTTCCTGTTCCATTGCCAAAACAGGAAGTGAAAAGAAATCCCTCCAAAGTGAGAGAATCCCTGGTTGTCCCCATGGTCACCAGGACCAGTGTCCCCTTTGGAACGGGGACACAGACAGCAATAAAAACTGACAGGTATTTGAATCCCTCTCCACTCCATCAAAATGAGTGACCCCAGAAAAAGCACTTCCCTGAGGATCTTGGCCACTCTGTGCAAAACCCTTGCACAGAGGAGGTAAGTATAACATGTTTGTTATTTTAATGGAAAAAAAGTGAACGTTTAGTATCACTTTAAGTGCATCATAAGGTGAATTAAATGCTACTGAAGCTCAAAATAGAAGTATTTTTTGAATCATACTTACCTAGGTGGATGCAGTATTGGTCCAAAGCTGCATGTGTCCCCTCCGGCTTTAACACTGAGAACCGAGCGATCAAACACCGGCGATCACTCAGTTCTCATAGGTGCCTGGGCAGAGAGCTGATAACTGTCAGTCAGCGGCTCTCTGCTCTAACCCCTCCCCTCCATGCTCACATGAGTGCTGGGCTGTGGAGGAGGTGGGAGCGGCTTGCTCAGGCTCTCAGCAACTCGCTGAGAAGCTGAGCCAGGTGGGCGGATCCCAACCATATGGTCACGATCTTTCCCGAGCCTGGACTGGCTGTGTGACATCAGCTGACAAAGGGTTTCAGCTGCTGTCTGCTGAAAACAGGTCACAGGAGTGCAGAAAGAACTGCACTCTTGTGATCCACAGGAGAAGTAGAGCCAAACCAGCTTTGGCTGTACTTCTCCTTTTAATAAATCAGATGTGTATTATTCATATAATCCCATCTTGCCCAGCAGCATCCAGACAGGGGAAGGGAAGACCAGCACTAGCAACCAGTCCCATTGCACTGTTTGCATGTGCTGAAAGTATGTTGACAGGAGAAGAAAGCAGAGTGATCCCACAGACCAGGGCTGAATTACTAAAGCAGTTGAATATCTTTACTCAAAAAATTATGTGAATATTAGCTCCAAGTATCCAGTCATGAGAAAAGCTTCTGCATGTGACGAGTATTCAGTTAGAAAATATTTTTTATTTTTTTACATGATTGGATAATTTCAGTGAATGTTTGCTATGAATTACTGAAATACGCTATACTTTTGTGTCCAGTTAAAGTGTCAACTAAACCCACATCATAAAAAAAAACTATCAATAAATGGTGTATTACATGCTGTTCATACTCACTCAGTCACTATTAGATTTGTTTTCTGTTCTCTGCAAAAAAACGGGTTGATCCTGCTGCTCTCTGTCTCCCCTTCTGTCCATGTCCCAAATCACCTCACTCTTATTCTAAGACACAGGCTGGAGCTGCTTGACACAGCCTGTGACTGGCAGAAATCCACCCACACCATGTTATTTTCTCAAGATAATGATGATTTGAAATGTAATATATATTTGTATACCTATTTAAAACAGTTTATTGATATTATTTATTTATTTTTACTCTGTATTCCAAAGGCTGTTTTATTTTTTTTTAACATGTGATCAGCAGCAGAGTACTAGAAGCTCCTCCTGCTTATGTTTCCCTTACAGACAGGTTGGGAAAGAGCTGTGTCACGTGACAGATGTATATTAGGAAAAAGGTACTTTTTTAAAAATTAAAATAATTACAGTGTCATCATCCCCATATAGAAATAGAAGGGATAATGTAAATTAAACAGTGTGTGTTTAGTATCAATTCAATGTCTTTGAAGCAGTGGAAGCCTGTCAATTAGGGGTGCAGGGGGTGCCACCTCCCCCCCCAATCCATGCGCCCAGCCCCTAATCTACATACAGGGCACCGGAGGCATGGATTCCAATGGTTTCTTTTTGAAGCATGTGATTAGAGCCGGAGGCTCTAATTGGCTTTAAAAAGGATGGGCTTCGGGCACAGAGCACTGCGCCCTGAGCCCACCTACTTGTGTGACATTAGCAAATTAATATTCGCTAATGTCTTCCTGCTTCTCCTCCCGGCCAATCAGCAAGCGGCTCCTGAGACCTGATTGGCCGTGAATCTTAGGACAGGTCTCAGGACCAGCTTCCTGTTTGGCCGGGAAGAAAAGCATCAGCCCTGGCAGAAGCCTACCCCAGATTCAGCAGTGCACCGCCACCTCGTCATCCTCCCCTTACCTATAAGGTAAGGCCACTGATTGCACTGGGAGGGGGGTGGCTTTAGTGTGAGAGGATCGCAGCTGTGATAGATCAAGAGCCGCTCGGGGGTGGGTGGCTTTAGTGCAAGAGGATCGCCACTGCGATCGATCAATCAAGAGCAACGGGGGTGTGACAAACGCGGGTATCAGATCACTGCCCTCCTCACTAACTCATGACTAGAGTTGAGCGAACACCTGGAAGTTCGGGTTCTGCTGGTCCGTCCGAACTTCGGGACAAAGTCCGGGTCCGGGTCCGGACGGAACCCGAACGATCGCACGGACAACGAACCCCATTGAAATCAATGGGGACCCGAACTTTTAGGCACAAAAATGGCTGTAGGAAAGTCCTGGAAAGCCCCAGAGGGCTGCAAAAGGAAGTAAAATGGGGGTAAGGGTAGGGCAAGTGCCCTACAAAAAAATGGGGACAGGGAAATAACTTTAAATATTTTTAAAAAAATAAAAACTTAAAAAATGCAAAAATGGAGGTGAATGTGGATCATCTTCAAACTGTGTCTGAAAAGTATTAATTAACGGTAGAAGCCATATAACTGTTCTAAAATCATCTTCAAACTAGGGCAAGTGCCCTACAAAAAATGGGGAGAGGGAAAATAAATTAAAATCA
>BLSH010365633.1:646783-670753 GCA_018402905.1 Glandirana rugosa
TCCCCCCCCCCCCCCCCCCCCGCTGCACAGCCATTCACTGGCAAGCTCAGTGTGCTGCCGCTTCTCCTCCGCCTAGCTCTTTTGAAGCTGAGAACAGAGGAAACAGAGGGAATGTGATCATTTATAAATAAAGGGGAAACATTTATTTATAATGTTTTTTTATATCTATACAAAAATGTTTTGCTTTTCATTTCTATTTTAAACTGAATGGGTTGTTTTATAATGTGATCCATTACAATCACTTTAACTGTGAATAATATAATTATTGCTCCCACTCTGTGCACTATTATATGTAACATCAGCGCAATGGACATTTTTGTATGTATGTTCTACCAATGCCTGCATTATTTTTTTTTTTACAATTTCTTTTTTCACCAATATTCCCCATGTGATAGCATATTTATAGTAATAGGCTATCTTTATTGATACATCTGGGGTCTATTAGCCCCCTGATATTTTCCTTGCACTCCAATGAAGCTACTTGGGTGCAGATTGTGCTCCATTATCTTATGCCCCAGCCACAGTAGCCAGAGAAAGTGACAGCGGAAACCAGTAGTGAAGTATTACACATTACGTCTGGGTTCTTAGCTAGGAAAGATTCATTGATATAGTTTATTACAGGTATTTACACATATAATGTACATTTATATCAGTCCCTTCCCTCAAGGAAAATACAATCTAAGGTCCAAGGGCGGCCTGTCCATTAGGGATGCAAGGGTGCCACCCCCTATCCATGTGTCCAGCCCCCTAATCTACATTTGTGGCGCCGGATGCATGGATTCCATTGGGGGAGGGTGTGTGTTTTTTTTGAAGCACATGATTAGAGCCAGAGGCTCTAATAGGCTTCAAAAAAGGGTGAGCTCAGGGTGCAAGCACTGCGCTCCGAGCCCACCCAGTTGTGTGACAATAGTGAATGAATATTCGCTATTTTCACACTGAATCTCCTCCCCGCCAATCAGAAAGCGTCATGAGACCCGTTTACCGATTGGCCAAAACAACAAGCGACCCTATTGAACCACCACAAGGAGAGAGGAGGAAGGAGGAGACGTGATGGCCACTGGAGGAGACACAAGTGAAGAAGCCTCCGCCCGGAGGGAAGCACTGCCTGGGAGTAAGTGCGGGGCTCATCGACCGACCGGGGGGAAAGGTGTGCTGGTGACCCGACCCGAACAACTGGGGGGTGGCTGTGACAAATGTGAGGTTAAATTACCTCGCAAAAATGGTATCTGTAGTCTGCAATAAGCAGACAAATGTTATTTGGTCGCACAACCACGCAGAACAAAATGTGTTGCTTTGCTTGCAAAACAGACCCAAAAATACTGCTTACATTTTTGCAAGCATCACCATAATTAAGGCAGGCCGTACACGGCGCAAATTTATTTTCCCCCATCAACACAGACAGTGCTGACAAGGGGAATCCTTCCAGCCGAGCAATTGTCTGCTCCCGGTGGTGGGGGGTGGGCAGGGATCAGGCAGGGGGAATCTAGGGATAATTGTAAGAGAATCCGGCAGGCTGGTTGTAACCAAGTCAGTGGTGGCCCGTCCATCAGGGAAGCACGGGAAGCTGCCCCCCATCCATGCGTCTGGCCCCCTGATTTTCATGCAGGGCGCCGGACCATGGATTCCAATGGGGGGGTGTTTCTTTGAAGCACGTGATTAGAGCCAGAAGCTCCAATAGGCTTCAAAGGGTGGGCTTGGGGCGCAGAACACTGCACCTCTATCCCATCCAGATGTGTGACAGTAGCGAATGAATATTCGCTATTTTCACACTAAATCTCCTCCCGTGAGACCCGTTCCCCTATTCGCCAAAACGTCAGGTGATCCTATTGGATGCCTAGCACCTAGGAGGAGGAGTGTGGAGACACACGGAGGCTTGCGCGGCAGAAGCTGCCATACTGGAGGAGAGGACAGCCCGCAGGCCACCACCTGCCACCTAGATGGGGTAAGTGTCAGACCGACCGGCAGACAGCGACTTGGGGGGAAGTGCCGCCACCAGCCACCCTGGGGGGGGTTATTTCCCCCCCCCCCATAAAAAACAGCTGCCATTGACCCAAGTTGATCGATAAACTTGGTACATTTAGCCTGCCCATTAATGGTTCGAATCTCTGCCAGTTCCTGCTGAACCGGTCGAGATTCAAACCGTTTATGGCCGGCCTAACATGCAACTGTTGTCATAAATGTGCCCTGCAAATTTATTAGCTCTAACATGGAGTTTGGAACACTAAGACTCAGTTTACACCATGAAGGTGTGACAGAGAGCATTTCCGTGATTTCCATCATATCCATGGGCTGCTCTATACAGGAGAAATGTGAAAAAGAAGTCCCTGACCATTTTTGTAAAATTGCGGCGCACCCAACCACATGGGCAGCATGTTAGCAAACACATGGGGGTGCCATTTACCGCTTGCTGACCCGGCGCAATACATTTACTGCAGCAGGTCGGCTTGTACAGGCACAGTCTCATACCTGTATGTTGCAGCTTTCTTCCGGATCTGCGAGTGCATGTGTGCGCGTGAACCTGGAAGCTTGACCTGCCATTCACTGCAGCACAAGCTGATCAGCAGGTCCTGGCCAAAGAATTATGGCCGGAATCCACTGATCAGCTGAGCAAATGACAGATGAAGGCTCCAATACAGGGCTCTCTACAGACAGCAGTGATGTGTAGCTTTTAAAACCGACACATTGCTTAGTAAAAACAGCACACAGTACATTCAGTACCACTTGTTAGGCACACAGTTAACCCTTTGCTCATCCCTAGACGTTAACCCCTTCCCAGCCAGTGTCATTAGTATAGTAACAGTATATAATATTAGCACTGATCACTGTATTAGTGTCGCTGAATATGTCAGTGGCAGTTAGTCAGTTCCCACAAAGTGTCAGTTAGTGTCAGATTGCCTGCCACACTAACACAGTCCCAATATAAGTCTCTGATCACCACCATAGTTTGTAAATACTATAAATTTCATGAGAAGCAATCAATGTACACTTATTGGGATTTTTTGTTACCAAAGACATGTAACAGAGTACACGTTGGCCTAAATTTATGAAGACATTTCTTTTTTTTGGATATGTTTTATAGCAGATAGTAGAAAATATTGGGAGTTTTTTTCAAAATGTTCGGTCTTTTTTCATTGACATCGCAAAAAATAAAAAACCCAGTGGTGATCAAATACCACCAAAAGAAAGTTTGTGTATGGTGTTGCATGACCGCGCAATTGTCAGTTAATAGCAAAAAAATGCACTGGTCACGAAGGGGGAAAAATCTTCCAAAGCTCAAGTGGTTAAAGATGTACGAATGTGAATGTAGGCTAATAGGCCCTAATGTTCCTTTGCTAGGGGCCCCATCATATTTACAGCCCTGCGCCCAATGCCAGCATGCCAAGAAATATCTGGTAAGGATATAAAAGGAAATAGATTCAGGGCTGTGAGAAATTCTCAATTGTTCTAAGCTCTTAAACAAAGTTGACAGATCATTCCGAGCAGATGATGAACAAAGGCCACTGCCAGCTCCTTAAAAGAGCCTTCCAAAATCCTCCTGTCGGCAAGAATGTCCCTCTTGGCAGCAATAGGATGGGGAGGGGGTGAAGAAGATTTAGGAACTGGTGAAGATTAAGCTGATTGTCATCACCTTTCCGAGTATTAATGTGTCATTCTTTACAGCAGCAGATAGCGGCAGCTGCTTCATGACTGCTCCAGTGCTGTCAAACAAAGTATCAATCCAAAGCAAACAAGAGCAGAACATAAAAAGGACGGAAAAAAGCGCTGGCTCCAAGTATCACCTTACCAGGCTTAGCAGTTATTCCAAACTTTGTCTTATGATCTTTTTAGGTAATGATTATACCCCCCTTACCTTTGTATTCATAATAAAAATTTCCAAAGTGTTAATAGAATCTTAAGTGGTGGCTAAATCTCTGCAAATGTCAGTAACTCAATGCAAGATTGCTTTTACCGGTGTTGCGTTTATTGTGATAAGGAGATTTCCATTTGCAAAAGTTTTTGAACCTGGTTGATTATTATTAAAATCTCTCTCTGCCAGCTTATTATAGTCACAGATTCATTGTGAACATTTACTCTATAAAAGATATAGGTATACAGTATATTCATAAAGGGTAACCACTACTCCAAAAGTAAAAAAAAAATTGTTTTTTATTTCAAAATTGGCACTCTTTTTATGTTTATAGCACAAAAAATAAAAACCGCAGAGGTGCTTAAATACCACCAAAAGAAAGTTCTATTTGTGGGAAAAAAAGGACGTAAATTTCATTTGGGCACAACGTCGCATGACCACGCAATAGTCAGTTAAAGGGACGCAGTGCCGAATCGCAAACACTGCTCTGGTCAGGAAGGGTGTAAATCCTTCCAGGGCTGAAGTGGTTAAAGTGTATTTTTTCCAAACAAAACTGTGTTTGAAAGACGGCTGCCCAAATACTGCGTGACATAAAATTCAACAACTGCCATTTTATTCTCTAGGGTCTCTGCTAAAAAATATATATATAATGTTTGCGGGTTCTAAGTAGTTTTCTAGCAGAAAATACAATTCTTTTACTTGTAAGCAACAAATGTCAGAAAAGGTTCAGTCTTTAAGCTGTTAAACTGACCTCATCTACAGACCGGAGTTCATCCTTTGATTAGTATAAACAAAGAATCTTTTTGGTTCTTTTATAAGCAATCTTGTGAGAACTTGGCAGACTGCCCGGATTTTTGTTTATCTTTAACAGCTGTCAAGGCAGAGAACGGTTCTTGCTGAATCGGAGATGCTGTTTTTTAAGATAGTGAAGGGAGAGAAGGATCGACTGCTGCTCACCAGGACACAGTTTCTGATCACTATGGTGATGTGGCACCTGGGGTTTGTCGAGCCCTGAATTAGCTGACACAACTGTGCCGAGAGTGCGCTCCTGGCACAGCTCCCCGCGGACAACGGCAAGCTTTCGGATCATGTGAATGACGTGACAGCCAATTAACCCCACCCTGTCTCACGGTATCTGAAAACTCTTACAGGGCTGGAAGGCACTGGTGCAAAAGAGTTAAAAACACGCCACACAGGACTGCATGGTGCAAAACATGCATGAGTGCTGACGTGTGGGGATTCCATTAAGAATTAATGGCACCCCAGCATGGCTGCTAGACAGCAGAGCATTTCTGTGCGGCTCGGGAATGCATGCCAATATGCACACATCCCTGATCCGTGAACCCAGCATAATGTAGCTCTGTAATCATTCAAGCTGAACTCCAGGAATGATCTATTATTTAAACTTACATTGGGACAGCTTGGTTACATGTAATTATATATGTGTCACATCCAGAGGGCTGCTGGTGATGCCGAAATCCCCTGTAGTAGCCTGTGCTACATACAGTCCGTGGTGGTCTCTTCCAGGTGCTGCTCAAGCGACTTACTGCCTGTATATGGAACACAGGGAGCTCACCCATCACCTCCATTCAGCAAACAACTTTTTTTTCGCTGAATACAAGGCGTGCTCTGATTGCACAAGATGGTGATCGTGACTTCACCTGTCCCTCCTCCCCGCCTCGTCCAATCAGAGAATGCCTTTTATTCATTGAAAAAAAAATACAAGATTTTCACTGAATGGCAAAGATTTTGGAGTGAACGACCTCCTCTGTGGCAGCAAATCATTCCAGCAGCATCTGGAATAGGACAGCAATGACTGTATACAGCACAGGCCACCACAGTGAATGTCTTTATCCCCCAGCAGCCCTCCAGATGATGTACCCATGCTCGCCCAATGTAAATTGAAAAAAAAAGAGAAAATGCATTATTAAATGTATTTTTTATGCAAATATTGTATGTACCAGAATTTGATTTGGTTATCAGCCTCTTTCAGTGTCTGTATAACAGCACTGAAGCGTGAGAGGAAGAAGCAGCACAAGGTGCTAATCCATTCATGTGCTGGCTAGAAGCATGCTGATAGGAGGAGAGAGCAATGTGACTAGGAGATGAGCTCATCACTGTGCTAGTGCTGTCCATCCAGAGACTGGTGCAGGTCTTAGACACTCTGGGCTCAGAGGAAATTGGCTGAATGGTGACCATCAGACTGAGGACATATAGTGGCTGAAAAGGAAATGCAATGCTGGAAATTCTAGATTGAAGGGGACTATTGCAAGATCCCCTTTTTTATCTTTTCTGCTATTCCTTTTTCTCTTGTTTTTTTTGGCTCAAGTTCTGCTTTAACGTTTTACAGACAGTTCTAGACCATTCATCAGTTTCAGGATATCTATGTATACAATATGGAAGCTCATTGAATCTCTTGGTTAGTGACTACCATAACATGTATCTTGCTGTGCACTGGGCTTCAGTGAAGGTTCAGCCCTGATGAATACTGCAGCCGGCATTGATTTCAAGTGCCTTTCAATAAACCCCTGAGCGAGGTCGATTTGAAACACAAGGAGCAGATGTCCTTAAAGAGACACGGTTGTTGCAAATAATGTGGCCAAGGACAGCATTTTAAAATGTAATTATATTATCATTATTGTCTTTGTTGAGGAAAGAGCTACGGTACAGCCGCTCCTAGAATATTCAGCATCTGATATTTCTGTATCTGTCAGACATCCGTGTCTCTCAGCTATGTGCTCTATCCTCAGGTCACTGCATCATACGGTGCCTTGAAAAAGTAGTCATACCCAATTGCATGTTCCATTATAGCTCTGGCTGTATGTTTAGGGTCGTTGTCCTGCTGGAAGGTGAACCTACACCCCAGTCTCAAGTCTTTTGCAGACTCTAATGCCCCGTACACACGGGACGACGATCGCACGTACGACCGTGTTGAATCGTATGTTGCATAATGTAAATAGCATACTGACATGCACCCAACGGTCGTACATACAACTTGCGGCCGGCCGAACGTGATGACACGAACGAGCGTATAAAGAGGAAGTAGCGTCACCCTTTGGGCTCCTTCATCTAATTTTGTGTTAGTTGAAGTGGACTTGGCGCATGCGTGTTTAGCACAATGCAACTTGTTGTACCCAACTGCTCTACACACGATACAATGATCGTATGCGAGCTTGTTGGTACGACCAAGTTTTGTAGTCTGCACATACAACTCCCATGCACGACCGTCGTATGTTCAACTGGTGAAAGCGCGGCCACAGATGATCGATTCCGCATGCAACGGTCGTGAGTACGACGTGTTGAATACGATCGTCGTCCCGTGTGTACGAGGCTTAACAGGTTTTCTTCTAAGATTTCCCTGTATTTGGCTCCATCCACCTTTCCATCAACTCTCACCAGCTTTCCTGTTCCTGCTGAAGGAAAGCATCCCCACAACATGATGCTGTCACCACCATGTTTCACGGTGGGGATGGTGTGTTCAGGGTGATGTGCAGTGTTAGTTTTCTGCCACACATAGCATTTTGCTTTTAGGCCAAAAAGTTCAATTTTGGTCTCATCTGACTGGAGCACCTTCTTCCACATGTTTGCTGTGTCCTCCACATGGCTTCTCGCAAACTGTAAACGGTACTTCTTATGACTTTCTTTCAACAATGGCTTTCTTCTTACCACTCTTCCATAAAGGCCAGATTTGTGGAGTGCACAACTAATAGTTGTCCTGTGGACAGATTCCCACCTGATCTGTGCATCTCTGCAGCTCCTCTAGAGTTACCATGGGCCTCTTGGCTGCTTCTCTGATTAATGCTCTCCTTGCTCGGCCGCTCGGTTTAGGTGGACGGTCATGTCTTGGTAGGTTTGCAGTTGTGCCATACTCTTTCCATTTTCAGATGATGGATTGAACAGCAATCCATAAGATGTTCAAAGTTTGGTATATTTTTTATAACCTAACCCTGCTTTAAACTTTTCCACAACTTTATACCTGACCAGTCTGGTGTGTTCCTTGACCTTCATGATGCTGTTTGTTCACTAAGGCTCTCTAAAAAGCCTCTGAGGGCTTCACAGAACAGCTGTATTCATAGTGAGATTAAATTACATACGTGGACTCTATTTACTAATTAGGTGACTTATGATGGCAATTGGTTCCACTAGATTTAGGGGTATCAGAGTAAAGAGGGCTGAATAAAAATGCACAACACATTTTTCAGATATTTATTTGTAAAAAAAATGTAAAAACCATTTATCATTTTCCTTCCACCTCACAATTATGTGCTACTTTGTGTTGGTCTATCACAAAAAATCCAAATAAAAATAAATTTATGTTTTTGGTTGTAACATGACAAAATGTGGAATATTTCAGGGGGTATGAATACTTTTTCAAGGCACTGTATGTGTGTCCCTCCAGCTCTGAAGGTTTGAGCCATAGGTGCATTTTTAAATGTGATCTTTGTTAACGTATTTTTCAGTGACAGCGGTTCTTTAACCACTTCAGCCCCGGAAGGATTTCCAGCTTTAGGACCGGAGCCCTTTTTGCGATTCGGCACTGCGTCGCTTTAACTGACAATTGCGTGGTCGTGCAGCGTTGTACCCAAACGAAATTTGTGTCCTTTTTTTCCCACAAATAGAGCTTTCTTTTGGTGGTATTTGATCACCTCTGCGTCATTTCTGATCGCCGCTATAAACAAAAGAAGAGCGACAATTTTGCAAAAAAACCCAAATTTCTTACTTTTTGCTAAAATACAAATCCAAAAAAATATATAAAAAAACATTTTTTTTCACCGTTTTTGGCCGATTTATATTCTTCCTCATATTTGCGATAAAAAAAATCGCAATCGGCGTTTATTGATTGGTTTGCGCAAAAGTGGTCGCGTTTACGGATGATGAGAATTCATTTTTGGGGTTTTTAATTTTTTTTATTCTTTACTAAAAATGGCGGCGATCTGCGATTTTTTGAGGTACCGCGATATTTCAGCGGACATGTCGGACCATTTTGACACTTTTTTGGGACCATTGGCATTTATACAGCGATCAGTGCTATAAAAATGCACTGATTACTGTGTAAATGCCATTGGCAGTGAAGGGGTTAACCTGCAGGGGGCGCGCTAAGGGTTAAGTATGTTCCCTGGGCGTGTTCTAACTGTGTGGGGGCTTGCCTAGCTGGGGAAGGGAAGTGGTCACAGCCTTCATGTACAGGAAGGCTGTGATCACAGCCCTTCCCCCTCACACAGAGCGGAGGTCCGTGTTTACATACACGGACCTCCGCTCTTTCACTCCGGGGGGGGGGCATCGCGGGTGGCCGGCGGCAATCGAAGCCGCCGCACCCGCTCCCTGGCCCCCCCCGAACACAGTGAGCGCGCGCGCGCGCCTCCGGCGGCGCGCGCTCACAGTGGCTCTGTATCGCGGCCGCCGTCGTATGACAGCGTTTTGCGTTACATAGCCATATTGTCGCCGTCAAATGCCGATCAGCGGTCGGCAAGCGGTTAACCAACCACTGTCTGGGGCAATTTTTCATTTTTTCACACAGGTGTAAAATCAGTATTTTTTGCCAGAAACTTACTTAGAACCCCCAAACATTATATAATTTCTAAAAACAGAGGCCCTGGAGAATACGATGGTGACTGTTGCAATGTTGTACATCATTCAATGTTGCGCATCCCTTTATCAAATGCAAATTGTTTAGGAAATAATAAACTAAAATTAGTTACAGTGTACACACACACACAATATAATACCAAAGTCAATGGTAAAATCTAAAAGATTAATTTTTGCATCGAATAAATAGATACCAAACATGTGAAGATTTCAAATTGTGCACGCCCATTTAATGGCAACAAACGAAAGTACTTAAAACTGTTCATAGGTGACGCTATTGAGGCTATGTTCACATCTATGCAGTTGTGATTGATATAGTTTTCCAGCGCGCTTTGCAGTGCATTTTGTGTCTTAGAACGCGTGATTTTTATGTGTTTTTGCATGCAGTTTTCATGCGTTTTATTTTCTCTTTAACAAACTGTAAATAGCCGGTTGTTATGGAGCAATCGACCACCGCGTCCTTAACAATCAATGAGTCAATCAATGTAAAATAAAGAATTGCCGGCAATAAAAAAATTGGGGGAAAAAGGGAGTGTGTAAAGTGTACTACTTTTACTAATAAACTAGATTTACTAGATTGTTCTCTCTGTACAGAACTCTGTGTTGATTGTCAACACAGAGATCTGGGCTGTGCTTGCACACAGCTGATCAGCAGGTCATGGCCTTGAACCATTGGCCGGGACTTGTTGACAGGCCCCCACTGTGTACAATCATCAGAAGCAGAGATCGATGTACAGGTACACCGCTTTGCCTATGTGGGCCACCCATCTGCAGTGCATTGAGGGCAGGCAGTCCACAAGTGGTTAAGCAAACCTGAACAATATAACAGGCAAACTGTGGGTGCAATCAATAGTTATTTTTGACAGTCCAATATAAGTTTACTTGAAAAGTCTCCTTTAATGTTGTGAGTTCTACCTGTCTACTGGGCACCTCTTTCCACAACTTCCTGGATTCCTTGCATGCTTTGCATCTTCATCCTCCTGTTGTTCACTTTCAATTTCTAAGGACTACATATCCCATGGTACTTTGCTGCCTTCAAGCAGTGATTCCTGCACTGACTACGCCTCCTAAAACACCTCTCAACACCCCTGTAACTGGGAAAGTAGACACGTCAGTGCCTACAGTGCATAGTAAATTCAGAATTCAAAGTAAATGTTTGAGGATCTTCATTTAAGTTTACAAACATCAAGATCCATTCAGATTAGTAGGGGTAGGCTAGAAATAATCAGAATACAATGTGGAATTGAATATATGAATTTACATTTTGACCATAGATACACTTAGGTTTTTTTAACCATTGCTGCAACCTCTCCTGCTCTTCTTGTACTGTTATGGATTGTAGCAACTCCTGCCACTTTTTCTGGACATGATGGTCTGTAATATAAATGCATAAAAAATATAAATAAAGGCATGTATAAAAAAATCAAAATAATAGAATATGTTTTACAATAGTGGTCCTTTAAAACTGTGAACTGCTATATATTAACTTGGTGCACGTTTGTCTTTTCGCACAGGTCTTTGAAGAAGAACATCATATCTTGTATTTGGACCATGGTGGTGTTATTGTGGCCATCAAGGATACATCTATTCCTCTGAAAATTCTCAAGTAAGTAAAGTATAATGCTGCTTTATAACTGTGTGTTCTGAAGTGCTGTGAGCCAATGGAGTCTTTTATTACAGTTAAATTGATTGGGACTTTCATTCACATAGTTGTCAGCTAACCTAGTTTCCAGATGAAGCCCCCAGGTTCAGGAATGGTATACTGAGAAGTTTTGCTACTGGAATGCTCATTGTTTTAAACAGTAATCAGCCTTAAAATAAAGCACATTTTTTTGGAGATGCTGCAGTCATGTTTGTTAATATTTTACAGAGGTCTGTTTTTATTGTATCGCTATCCGTTTGTATTTTCCAGAGTCTTCCCTTGTTTCAGCCCTACAGCCAGGCACACAGTATTTCTCACAGCCAGTTGCACAGCTTCCACTCGTTACTTCAATGATCAGTCTAGGGGCTGTAGTTTTTTTGTTGTTTTATTTTAGTTTAGGAATTTAGATAGGAGAAGGTAGAACGGTGTAGCAGACTGTACAAAATGGAGCAAAGCCTCTTGCTAGTAGAAGGACTTCGGAGAACCTTGCTCTTCAAGATACCAGCCGATGTCCCCTTTAGCCTACACTAGGCAGCTGACTTCTAGCACCCAGAGGGGGATTCAGATACACCAGTCCCCAGGGTCTCTTCAGAGGGTCTGTACTCAGAAGGCCCTGGTCGCAGGTCACCTTCCTATGTGATACCAGACAGGATCCATGGACATCTTCCCTCGGCCAGCTCTCAGGAGAACCCTGGGTTTCAGCATTCACTGTTCAGGCCCACTGTTCTGGCCCCCTCCCCAACTGGATCTTTCTTTTCTGGAGGAAGACCCCGATCCCATGTGCTCACCCAAATATATATACCAGTGCCCAGCATGCTCAGGAGCACCACTACCTGTAATTGGCTGGGAGGGCATTCATACTCATGCTGTTGCTCTGCATGGGTCTCTCTTGTTCACCCAGAACTTTCCAAAGTATGCCTGGGTACAGAGGAGCAAATCACTGCAGCATCAGCATTGTGAGCTGTAGAGGCTGGTGCTAATCTTTTTTGGGGGCAGCAAACAAACCCCCCTAGGTCTGCACTCCCCACTCCATGGTCAGGGAGCTGCAGCTTCCTTGGCTTCTCCTTCCGGGCAACCCAATCCGCCTCCTGCCCTATTTGGCCAGGAGGAGAAGCCGGAAGACAATATTGAATATTGATTTGCTAATGTCACAAGTGGGTGGGTTAGGGGCGCCCGGAGCCCAGCCTTTTTCAAGCCAATTTGAGCCTCAGGCTCTAATCATGAGGTTTGAAAAAAACCTCATAAAAACCTATGAGTCCGGCGCCCTGCATGCATCCCTGCATGCATTCCTGCATGTAAACTAGGGGGGGCGGCGCCCCTTCGCCCCTTATGGACCGGCCGCTTCTGACTGTGAGTCACACAGGACACCATCACTAAGCAAATGTAACTTTGTTGTTAGGCAGGAAAGCCACTATGTTTTACCACACATTCTCCTGTTAAGCAAGTGACCACACTATGTAAACATTTTAGCACCTATCTAGGATGGTGCTATAAACCACAGTTGTTAATTTTAAGGTACTTTATACGGCCAAATGTTGTAGATACCTAACCATCACACATATATGAGCTTTTTGGACATCCCTTTCCAGAACCATGGACATTCATAACAAGTTGCTCCCATCACCCCTTTGCAGCTTTAAGTCTCCACTCCACAAATTGTTTGTGCCAAAATTGTATTTGTGAGATCAGGTTCTGATGGTGGATGAGAAAACCTAGCTCTCAATTGACATTTCAATTCATAATAAAGGTGTTTTTAATATGGTTGTAGTCGAGGCTCTGTGCAGGCCATTAAACTCATCAACCCATATCTTTATTAAACTGGCTTGGTTCCTCATAACTGAATAATAGTCATGTTGGGATGGCTTAAGGACCAGCATGCTGCTTTAGGTTCTCTCCAGTGCTGCTCATATAACCAAAACCCTAGACTATAATGTCATGTGTCTGCCAAAAATGGAGGACATAAGTTGAGATTGGCTGATTTTCCCTTCAAAATGGATCATGTGAGCAAATATCTAGGCTTTTTGTTCATGTAGCACTGGAGGAACTCGGAGCAGCATTATCTTTATTACACTATTTTGATTTGGAAAATTGACATTCTTCTTCCAGCTTCTGCAACTTGGATATAATGTTATTTATTATTGCAGAGAGCCAAGAGTTAGGGTTCATTCACACAACACACGTTAACTCATGTTGCCACAATGCATGGCAACGCATCAGCTCTATGCATTGCCATTCCATTCATTCTAAATGGCATCCAAATGCATTGTACAGTAGAGTAGGGACTAATGCACAATGCTCTGCAGCATGCCACTTATACTGTGCATTGTGGTGCGCTACATTGTTAAAGAGGGTCATGTATTTTTTCATGCAAGCATGTACAAAATTGCACTGAAACTGAACACCTAATGCGGAAACATGTGCATGTAGATTTAAGCCCCCAGAATGCACCCTTTACATTAGTCATGAGGTTCAATGAAATTTAATATGGTTTAATGCCCTGTATTAAACCCTCATTCACCTTATTACCAGTGATAGGGGCTGCCATGCTGTTAATTCTGTCAAATATGTTCCTTTTCAGTAGAGTTCACATTTAACTTTAAAAATAAAGCCCAAAATTTTGGATTGTGTCCTTTTTAGTTTGCTGTAATGAAGATCCATTAACTACTAATTGATCGAGTTCATCAATATTCTGTAATATTACTGTAACTCTTATCTTGGTGGCTGCGCTAAATCATATGCACAGTCACATATTTTGGTTCTTTGATTAAGAAATTAGCTCATCAAACATGCGTTCTACATCAGTGAATTCAAGGACAGTCCTCTGTGAAGTTTTAAAGGGACTACGAATCAAGAGAGTCCAACCACAAAGGGAAATTGTGACATTGTGTTAATACACTTATATTTGCCCTTGCACTGCTTTAGAGTTTTCAGACTCAGGTGATCTATTTAGCAGGTTATTGAGTGACTTTAATATAATATGAAAGATATTTTATGTGTAGAAAACTATTTTGCACCCCCAGACTATTGGAATGCAAACCCTGCTTAATGCAGGTAATTTGCTAGCCAGAAGGAGGTGAACTGCAGGTCAAATGTACCTGCCAATGATTCTTCTTCTGAATGTCATCTTTTGGTAAGAGAATGTGTCCACTATTTAATTTCAACTTTAATAATGGTGTCCCTGGCACAAACATCTGCAAGGTAATGCACCTTGGCACCATTTCTGTGATTGCCCTGGAGCAGGAAGAGGGGAGGAGTGTGTCTGCTACCCGACTGTGTCCAAGGTTATTTATGGACACATGCCAATATCATGTGGTCTTCTTAGTCCCTCCCTGCTTGTGCAGACTTTGTTCCGGGAGGTATGAAGTAGATCATTTGCCTCCTTGCCCTTAGTTGGGATGGTGACCTGCAATACACACCTGGCCTTACACTCTTGACCCAGAGCAAAGTAGGCTCCGGTGTTAATAAACAATATCTTTTTTACTCCCCTCCCAACATGTGGTGTGGTGTACTTCACATACTGCTATTATCTCCATTCCTATTCCCCCCCAAAATCCCAACCCCGTCCCCCTTAGTAAAAGTGGGCATGGTCAGAAGGGTGTTCCTAGATTTAATTTTGAAAATCTGGTCATCTTAATCTAAAACTGTTGTCAAGCTGATGCCACTGACACAATCCCAAAGTACTCGTCAACACAGGCCCTGAAAATCAACCCAACAGCTGCATAGGAGGCACCCTCCAATACCTTTAGGATGCTTGGACCCCCCACAAGCGACAGCCCCCTTACAGCTAATACAAATACCCATACGGCATTGCCTGGCAGTAGGTCATTCAGGCAACTACCATTGTCTAGTGGAAGGGACTGGCATATTTGCCCAATACCAGGAAGCTTACATTTTTAGGGAGCTACTTAAGCATACTGGGTCATGTGGGTATCGTAGTTGTAAGAGGTGGCTTCAAAATACTCCTGGTGTGGGGCTGAGGGTTTTTTTGTTGTATTTTTTAACATGCGGCAGGTGTATGAGACTTTGTGATGGAGGGTTTTCAAATATGATCTGTGTGCTGAGACTGCGCAAACAGCTGATTATCAGATAAGGCTGAAAAACTGTTCATGAAGGTTAATTAGCATGGAGCATAGTACAAAGTAACCTAAAAATCCTAAACATTATTTAAAACATATATGTTCTTTAGCATGCAGACTCATGGTGTATGAATATGCCTATATCTGATGCTTATATTCGGAGAAAGACAGTAAGCCAGTTGATTGACTTTCACCTACACCAATGCCCTGTCTTGAGAATGATTGGCTGGTAACATTCTGTTCTTATCTGAAGGCACCCATTAATAGGGACACTTTTATGAAGCTTGGAGCAGTTGTTTTCCAAAATAAAATCACTGTTTATGGTGAATGTTTATGCTCATATTGATTTTTTCCTTCATCAGAATCTGTGTTTTGAAGCTTCAATTTAATTCACTTCAATTGCCCTGCTTTTCTAAATGTTTTTCAGGTTTATTTCTATTAAAGTCATTATATTTAAGGAGTCATCTGTATTTATTAATTTTCAAAAGAACATTTGATAGGAACTTTGAAATTGTAGCTCCACAGAATATATAAACCAGATGAAGGCTGCAAGCATTTTGGGGAATACATTTATGAAAAAAATATCCTCTATAAAATTGTCCCCTAGTGCTTCATATAATGTGAAAGGTCCATTAAAATGACAGCGGTAATACAGAACATATAACTATTTTTTACTTGTTGATTAATCATCAATAATTGTTAAGTAGTATTGATAGTAATTGTCCTTATAGTAATGTTGGTCAATACTGAAAAGGAACAAGCCCTATTGTTCTTGCCACTTGAAAAAACGAGTATCCTTATCCTGTATTAGCCCTGTGAGTTAAGCCTCATATGTAGTGTTGAGCGAACCCGGACGGTCCGTACCAAACTTTGGGGTGTCCGAGACAAAAAAATGTTCGGGTTCGGGTTCTGGGTTCTGGTAGTTGATCACGCATGTTGAATAGTTTCACTGGTTTGCCCTTAGAAGCCATCATGCTTACTAATGGCATGGCTGTGATTGGCCAGTGCATCATGTGACCCAGCCTCTATATGAGGCTGGAGTCACAGTGCTGCATGTCACATGTTCTTGGTTAGTGTAGGGAGAGGAAGCTGCCAGCGTTTTTGTGAGGGACAGTTTGCAGACATTTTAACATCTGATCCTGCATCCTGAGATTACTACTACTGTTGCTCTGAGGGACAGATTGCAGAAATTTGAGATTTCACATACTGCTGCTTTGAGTGACAGATTGCAGATCAAACTCTGCATAACACAACGGTCGCTACGATCGTACACAACGATCAGATTGTGGGAGTAATTTGAGATTTCATATACTGCTGTTTTGAGTGACAGATTGCAGATCAAACCCTTCATAACACAACGATCGTTACGATCGTACACAACGATCAGATTGTGGGATCGTACACAACGATCTGATTGTGGGAGTAATTTGAGATTTCACATACTGCTGCTTTGAGCGATCTGACTGCACTAGGTAGAGGCTTCTGCTTAGAGGGACAGATTATTGTTCAAAAATCATCTCCTAGTTCTAAAGGGAGAGGTTCTAGCTGCAGCTGTAAGTGACACATTATTGTTCAAAAATCATCTCCTAGTTTATTTGGTTTTAATTTATTTTCCCTGTCCCCATTTTTTTGTAGGGCACTTGCCCTACTCTTACCCCCATTTTATTTCCTTTTGCAGCCCTCTAGCACTTGCGAGGACTTTGTTACAGCCATTTTTGTGCCTAAAAGTTTGGGTCCCCACTGACTTCAACGTTCGGTGCCGAACCCGGACTTTTTTCAAAAGTTCGTTCGGACAATCTGAACCCGAACGTCCAGGTGTTCGCTCATATGGCCAAAAGTTTGTGGACACCTGACGTTCCCACTTATACGGATTTTTTTGGGCTTTACATTCCAAAATCATGGCCACTAATATGGAGTTGCCCACCTTTTGCATCTATAACAACCTCTTCAGGTCTGGGAAGGCCTTCCACAAGAGTTTGGAGTATTTCTGTGTGTTCAAGCAGCCAAAAGACCTCAGGTTAATCTCAAAGGTGTTCAGTTGGGTGGAGGTCAGGGCTCTGTAAAGACCACTCAAGTTCCTTCATATCAAACATATTAAACTGCGCCCGCAAAGTTTTGATTTCCTGTATAACTCTTTTAAAAACGAATAAACACTTTTCAAAAAAAAAAACATATTAAGCCATGCCTTCATGCAGCCGGTTTGCACACAAAAAGACAGTCATGCTAGACAGAAAAGGGTCTTTCTTAAAATGTTATCACAAGGTTGGAAGTGCACATCTAAAATGTCTTTGTATGCTGTAACTAACCTTTTTTCTTTATCTCTCACTAGATTCAGTGTAGATGAAGGCCAAACCTGGAGTGTGCACAACTTCACCAGCACATCAGTGTTTGTGGATGGACTTCTCAGTGAGCCTGGAGACGAGACCCTGGTTATGACGTATGTTTCTCTCAACTTTATTCTAGATGCGGGTTTTATTCATATAAATAATGTCGCTAATTTTGGCTTGAGAATTGAAATAAAAACTGCAGGCATCTGGAATGAAGATAGTGTAACACGATAAATTCAATCAGTCTGATTATTTATACTTTTAAAAGCATTAACTGATTTGACAACATCGATGATCAGAAAATCCATTTTTGAAGAAACCCATGTGTTTGGTTAACCTTACTTTCCTTACCTTCCTTTTCTGGCTAGAGATGGGGTTTTATAGACTGGAAACTTTCCATTTCTCTCCTTTATATTTTATGTCCGAAGGAGTTGTGGCCCTATGTTTTCTCCTTCACTTACATTAAAGGCCCATTCACACCAATCAAATGGGGTTCGTTGCGGTAATGCACATGTCTTTGAGGCACATGTGTTGCAGCACATCACAATATATGGTAAGGCACTACTATACATTCTGGTGTGCTTCATTGGACAAAATGATGCATGTGCAAACACAGTTCTGTGTAAATTGCAGAGACAGAAATACAGTTTGAGCTGGGCATAGAAGAGTGTCAGCAGAAGGCAGAGAAAGTGCAGTACATTGATCTCTGTAGTGACAGGCTGGGTGGGGAGAGGCATGTCTGTATAAGTCTGACTATTGGAGTATAGGCAGGCTGTGCTCCCAAGTAGAAGATAAAAGAGGAAAACGGACCACACTGGGAGGGATGTGCTTCCATACACTGGCGTGGTCAGCTTGAAATGGGAAGCAGGGGACTGGCAGGATCACCACATATTTCACACAAAGGAGAAAATGCAAAGAGAACAGGATACTTTTTCACACAAGTACATGGTAGACACACATATCAGAAATATGTTGGGTAAAATACTCTTTAATTCAAGAGTTTCAGAGGGAGGAGTTATAAATAGTGGTGGGGTATTTCAAATAAAACATATTACAGTAAAAGAAATAAAGAATCACCTTCCTCTGGATCAACTGTGGGTATAGGATTGTGTATATGGGATTGCGATTTTTTTTTTTATTATTGGTTGACCTAGATGGACTTGTGTCCTTTTTCAACCTGACTAACTATGTAACTATGAATACATTTGGATGTTGGTTGCTTCATTGGAAAGATGCAGTAGTAATGGAGGTGTTGGCTGCTTCATTGTTTGGCATCCCTCTTCCTTTCAGCCCAGACATGTGCGACTCCTCTCCCTTCCAAGACAGGAATCAAGCTGAATTCCAGATATGGATATTTTTAGTTACATTATATCAGTTTGGACCAATATAACTATATATAACCCATGCATGGCTAATGCCCCTGTAAGCTGGAAATCACTGAAACAGACACTGCTGCTCCAGTGATCTTCACTTGCCTCCGGGCACCATGCAGAGTGGCCACACTGCGCATTCTGTAAGAATGAAAAGCATTCTGATTGGATGAGGTGGAGAGTGTGACATCACCCCCCCCTCTTCATCTTATCCAATCAGACAATACTTTGCATTTATTCATAAAATGCAGAGCTGGAACAATGTAACTATGTATAAAACATCCATACCAGGAATCCCTCTTTACTGTACACATTCCCTATCCCATAAGATAAAAAACAATATATAAAGTGCCTACCGCAGTCACGCACACTAATTATTACCAGATTGGCTGGTGCAAGCTACCTTGATCCCATACAAACCTACAAGCACATGCAAGCTTCAATCAAATAGCATTATTGGTAGACATTAAACCCAAAACCCCAATGCTGTAAAGGTAGCAGTGCAAACCACTGAGCCAGTGTAGAATAACAACTCCTTATCCATAATATTGTGCACGTAGTGGACTGGTGAGATGATTCATTGAGGACATTTTTCTGTCTGATGGGCTTGTAGCAATGTGTCTGACTTTTATTCAAATAATCAACCGTGTTTTTAATATTTTGATGTAATTACCCACTGGAATTTCATATCACACAGACGAAATGTAATTAGCTAATCTCTTTTGGCTATTGTAACAAGCCTGTGAAATACCAATTTTAATAAAAAATGGAGGTGAAGATTACTGCGGCTCATAGGCAAACAAAAGAAGAATAAACTTAGATAATAAACTGCCGATAATTTAGAAGATTGAAAATTTTGATGAGACAATGTGGAACTTTTTAAAGGTTACAGTATTGTGAGCAATGTATCAGATTGTTTTAATGGCCATATATTTATTAAATGCTTTGTTTTTTTCTATCATGTTCTTAATTAGTTATCCTATCAACTATTTTGTAGTTGTTCACAACTACATTTGTGTAACCCCTTTGCACCTCCTGTGCTTCCTGGTAATATGACCGCTGGGATTGGCTCTCACCGTGATAACATGAATTGCCAAAACTTTAATACAAGTTTTGTTTTCTACAACTGGACTCTGAGGGTTTACTGCCGCTGTAACATGCTCCACCTCGCTGCACCTCCCCACACGTGTGATCACAGTACTGGGAGTACAGGATTGATAGTGCTCCAAGCACAATAGAGGTAACTAAATATGTGGCAGCACATATATGCATACATCCAGTAAGAGGTAAAAAGAGCAGTTTAGTGTTTTGCTTTTTTTTTTTTTTTTCTGAAATCACACTTACCTAAGTGGATGCAGCACCTGTTCCTAGCCAGCTCTAAGAACTGAGAACTGAGCAATCAAAGACCACTGATTGCACAGTTCTCCTTGCCACTCTGAGTAAAGAGCCGTGACTGTCAGTCATCGCTGTCTGATCTGCCCTCCACCCCCCCCTTCACTGGAGCGCTGGGCTGTGGAGGGCGCTGAGAGGCTGAGCTGGGTGCTGGTCAAGGCTCCTGGGTGTATCCCGACCATATGGTCGCCATCTTTCCCCAGCCTGAAAACGGGTAACAGAAATGCAGAATGGACTGCACTCCTGTGATCCACAAGAGATGTACAGCCAAACGAGCTGTTCAAGTAGAGTAGAAGGAGCTGTGAGCATCAAGTACATAGCCCTCACTACGGTCATCAGGATCTTGACCCTCACCTCCTCCAGCGACGTCACTTCCACCTGTGCAGTCCACGCTGGTCAACGCGGACTTCCTGAAACACCTAGGCGTCCTAGCCTTCTGACATCTTCCATCCAGCCACCCAGACCACCAGAGGAACCTGCAGGGCAGCAGTAGCCATTGGGCTGATGACTGTTTGAAAAGCGTAAATAAGCCTTACATCTTGTAAGTGTTTTTAATCTTGTGGAATAAATGCTGATGCTCTAATACCACACTCAGGTGGTGCCTCCCCTGAGTTCCATCGTGTCTTGTGAGTACCTATGTAAGTGTTTATGTCCTACCGCAAGTAAAAGTTAGATCAATTACTTTGCAGATGTTTAAAAAAAAAAAAAGAAAAAAAAATACGGTCTTTGGAAATCAATCTCTTTGTTTATTATACAGTATCGCACAAAAGTGAGTACACGCCTCACATTTTTATAAATATTTTATTCTATCTTTTCATGTGACAACACTGAGGAAATGACACTTTGCTACAATGTAAAGTAGTGAGTGTACAGCTTGTATAACAGTGTAAATTTGCCGTCCCCTCAAAATAACTCAACACACAGCCATTAATGTCTAAACCGCTGGCAACAAAAGTGAGTACACCCCTAAGTGAAAATGTCCAAATTGGGCCCAAAGTCAATATTTTGGGTGCCCACCATTATTTTCCAGCACTGCCTTAACCAGAGCCTTTCACCAGAGCTTCACAGATTGCCACTGGAATCCTCTTCCACTCCTCCATGACGACATCACAGAGCTGGCGGATGTTAGAGACCTTGTGCTTCTCCACCTTCTGTTTGAGGATGCCCCACAGATGCTCAATAGGGTTTAGGTCTGGAGACATGCTTGGCCAGTCCATCACCTTTACCCTCAGCTTCTTTAGCAAGTCAGTGGTCATCTTGGAGGTGTGTTTGGGGTCAGTATTATGTTGGAATACTGCCCTACGGTCTAGTCATCGAAGGGAGGGGATCATGCTCTGCTTCAGTATGTCACAGTACATGTTGGCATTCATGGTTCCATCATTGAACTGTAGCTTCCCAGTGCCCGCAGCACTCATGCAGCCCCAGACCATGACACTCCCACCATCATGCTTGACTGTAGGCAAGACACACTTGTCTTTGTACTCCTCACCTGGTTGCCACCACACACGCTTGACACCATCTGAACCAAATACGTTTATATTGGTCTCATCAGACCACAGGACATGGTTCCAGTAATCCATGTCCTTAGTCTGCTTGTCTTCAGCAAACTGTTTGTGGGCTTTCTTGTGCATCATCTTTAGAAGAGGCTTCTTACTGGGACAACAGCCATGCAGACCAATTTGATGCAGTGTGCGGCGTATGGTCTGAGCACTGACAGGCTGACCACCCCACCCCTTCAACCTCTGCAGCAATGCTGACAGCACTCATACGTCTATTTCCCAAAGACAACCTCTGGATATGACGCTGAGCGTGTGCACTGTTCTGAGTGGAACCTGTCCTGATAAACCATTGTATGGTCTTGGCCACCTTGCTGCAGCTCAGTTTCAGGGTCTTGGCAATCTTCTTATAGCCTAGGCCATCTTTATGTAGAGCAACACTTCTTTTTTTTTTCAGATCTTTAGAGAGTTCTTTGCCATGAGATGCCATGTTGAACTTCCAGTGACCAGTATGAGAGAGAGAGAACGATAACATTAAATTGAACACACCTGCTCCCCATTCACACCTGAGACCTTGTAACATAAGCGAGTCACATGACACCGGGGAGGGAAAATGGCTAATTGGGCCCAATTTGGACATTTACACTTAGAGGTGTACTCACTTTTGTTGCCAGTAGTTTAGACATTAATGGCTGTGTGTTGAGTTATTTTGAGGGGACAGCACATTTACACTCTTATACAAGCTGTACACTCACTACTTTACATTGTAACAAAGTGTCATTTCTTCAGTGTTGTCATATGAAAAGATATAATAAAATATTTTCAAAAATGTGAGGGGTGTACTCACATTTGTGAGATACAGTATATGATTCCAGATACTTTCCCAGTAGCGATAGAGTATTGTACTGTATTGTCGAATATGAAAAAGTGACACCACACCACACCACAAGTTTTCAAAGTATAGATTGAAGGGGATGTTGCTTTCTATTTAGTTTTTGTGGACAATGTCCTGTTTTATTGGAAGGGACGGTGTGCTATTTTCTACAATTTTACATTTTGTATTATTTATACTTAATACAATTAAAAAACCTTTTCTAATTGTTGGGAATACTTTTTTTCATACTTCATAGTGTTTTTTTTGTGTGAGAATAACTGCCCTAATATAAGGGATTCTCTAGTCCCTAATTATAATTATATATATATATGATAGGTCTGTGTCCGCACAGTTTATGTAGAGAGGACATGGCCAGAGCCCGCACTGCTCTGTGGGCAGATGGGAGTAAATGGACTCCGCTGTCTTTTTACACCCAACTGCCATCTGATCCGATCTGGTGGACCTGATCAAATCACCTGTGTGAAAGGGGCCTTAAGTTCCATTTGAATTCGTTTTTTTTTAATTGTTTATTATTTTTTTTACTGGGGGGGGGGGCTTTGATGAAATATCAGGGATCTAAACAGTCCCCTGATGTCTCATATTTCAAGCAGAGAAAAAAATTGAGGACCCAGATTCTTCAATTCTCTTCATTTAATATCAGCTGCACTGGACAGTGAATGAATGGGAAGTACTCTGTACAGAGCGGCTTCCTATTCATTCACAAATGGAAGCTTAGTAAAAACAATTTACTATGCTTCAGTAATGAATGGACACAGGAGCGATCGCTACCAATCACTCACTGTGTCTATTCAGGTGAGGAAGGGGCTGGTAAATATGACATATCCCCCCCACCCCCGCTCTCCATCCTGAACCTGATCCTCCTGTGTGCCCGTAGCAGCCGGTGGGACCAGAGGAAGGGGGGAAGCCGGCAGCACTGCGGGTGGCACACAGGGGATCAAAGCTCCAAGAGGGGAGTTGGGAAGTGCATTGGGGGGTGATCAGAGTGCCAGAAGGGGATGGGTGTCACAATTACTGTAACTAATTCCCCCTGTGTTGGTCTACCAGCAACTGTAAGCTGGCAGGGAGGGAGGCAAGAAAAGGCTGATGCACTGTTGGTAGAGGCACACAGAAGAATTGCCAATGATTATGCCACCTACCCCCCACCATTCCTGACACTATGATCACCCCCTTCACTTTCCAGAGGGCAGTGGGAGGGAACCCGATTCGGACAGCACTATAATTTACAGCTATACACCTGTACTTGTGTGCATATACATGTGTATACATGTGTATATACATAAATTACTGAAGTAAAACCCATGTGAAAGAGGCATAACAGCTCAGCAGTCTGTAATTTATT
>BLSH010365633.1:673232-688403 GCA_018402905.1 Glandirana rugosa
GCTTCACAGCGACACGGTCGGATAACCCATGTTCCGCTTGGATCGTCGTGTGGCTCCACCCTTGACGCGTTTCGTCACTTCCGACTTGGTCACAAGGGCTGGCCACATGACACAGATGGATAGTTTGCCGGCTGACTAGTGCTAAATGAGTTTTCCCATTTGGGTACCCTAGGTGGCGTTAACAAGCCATTACTTAAGTCGGGTCGTCTCGTCATGTGGCCAGCCCTTGTGACCAAGTCGGAAGTGACGAAACGCGTCAAGGGTGGAGCCACACGACGATCCAAGCGGAACATGGGTTATCCGACCGTGTCGCTGTGAAGCAGTGGAGAGGCGATCGTGGATGGGTAACAACCGCTCGTTTCTCCATACATTAATGACCGTTGCTAGTTCTCACATGTAAGCGCATCTCTTAGTGCAATAAAGGTTGTTTTTAAATGATACACTATGAGGGGGCTCTCTGTTTATCCTTTCCATGAGTGATCCATCTGGAGGAACACAGAGGATTTGCTAGCTGGCTTGTTATGCTATTAACCCCTAGTGCTTTTGTGATTCATCTGGAGGAGCATGGAGGAGCAATAACCCCATTTGGGAGATGCTGTTAACCCCTTGAAGTTCTGGTGAGCCTGGTGAGTGTGTGTGCACTTCACGTGGTGACACGGGTGAAGGAGTTCTCAGATTGGAGTTGCTATAACTATATTTTGTTAGTTATTTGTTTTCATTAAGTGTTATTTTTTACAGCAGCTGCATAGGAAGGAAATTTGTTTAGCGCAGTGAGTCACTATATTTAAGAATCCAGTATTTACTTACAGATAACTATTGTAGCTAGAATGAAGAGAATTTTTAATTTTTTTTTAAACTAAACTTTATCTTTAACTATATACCATGTAGACAATTGATGGGAGGCGGGATGCTCCGTTTTTCTGTGACAACGTCATATGAGGTTACACCAGTCTCACAGCGCTTGTGCGTGGGCGCGCAGCGTGGCAATCACAGGCGCCATGCCACCGGAACATATCGCTACTCCAATTTCTGTAAAGAGCCAATGACGTGGCTCTTTACCCATGTGATCTGCTGTGTCCAATCACAGCTGATCACATGTAAACAGGGAAATGCCGGTTGTCAGCTCTCCTCACCTCACATTGACAGAGAGTGAGGAGAGGAGAGGGAGCTGACCAGCTTCATTTTCTCACAGGGGAGACCTGTACAGATAATCAGGGCACTGATCAACAGTGCCCTGATTATCAGTGCAGCCCCAACAGTGCCCAGCAGTGATGCCAGGCTGTGCCCATCAGTGATGCCAATCTGTGCCCATCAGTGATGCCAGTCTGTGCCCATCAGTGACACACCGATTTGTACCCATCAGTACTGCCAATTTGTGCCCATCGGTGAGATCAATCTGTGCCCATCAGTGATGCAAGCCAGGGCTACCTTTCAGTGCCCATCATTGCCTGCTCATTGGTACTGTCCATCAGTGCCACCTATCAGTGCCACCTATGAGTGCCCGTCAGTGCCACCTATCAGTGTCCATTAGTGCTGCCTATCAGTGCTCATTGGTGCTGCATATTAGTGCCTCCTCATCAGTGCCACCCATCAGTGCCCCCATATCAGCGTACATCAGTGAAGGAGAAATAATACTTATTTACAAAATGTTCTGACCAAAAATAACAAAAACATTTTATGTTTGGCACAGTGGTGATTAAATACCACCAAAAGAAAACTCTACTTGTGTGAAAAAAATGATAAAAATTTAGTTTGGGTCCAGTGTTGCACGACCGTGCAGTTGTCATTCAAAGTGCGACAGCGCTGAAAGCTGAAAATTGGCCTGGGCGTGAAGGGGGTAAAAGTACCTGAAGCGGTTAAATCTACTATAATAGGTAATAATATTAATAGCTTTTATTATTATTATG
Organism: Glandirana rugosa; assembly: GCA_018402905.1. Lineage (NCBI taxonomy): Eukaryota > Metazoa > Chordata > Amphibia > Anura > Ranidae > Glandirana > Glandirana rugosa. Next base: position 675,140 of record BLSH010365633.1, read on the forward strand.
TTAGAATTCAATAATAATGAATTCTTTGGGGGTTGCACAGATTAATATTTAATCAGGGTATCGTTAGCAAAACAAGCATCACAAGTACATGGATTTCCATACTGGCATGGCCCTCATAGCATTCCATTTTTATACATTTTTCATGACACCGCTGTTTGATTTTGCAGGGAACTGTATGCAGCTTTATAAATACAGGGGATATGCACATCGAACAGCAATTAATGAGTTGGAAAGACCAAAAAAAACAAAAAGACCAGCTTCTCTTTTTCAATTCATTGGACCTTGTGTAAAGTTTTCATGTTTTTATTAAATGATATGAAGATGCTGAGCCTGTTAAATGAAGCATTTTAATAAGTGCAGAGTGATAACTTCACAGAGAGGAGTTTATATCTACAGCGACAGAATACACTGAGAATTCCTTTGACAGCCCTCCATAGCTCAGCCCTTTTTAGAAGATAAATGTAGCGGGCTTACCTGTAATGCTAACAGATGTGTTCAAAGCCAGGCATTTTTCACAGGAGTTCCTCTGCAAAGTAACCACAAGTTTTTAATATTCTTCAAAGCTTATGCCTTTTTTTTACTCTAACGTTTTTCGAAGCGATCGGAATGAGCGCAGGACTGATGTCACAGTGCCACCCGATGGTAGAATGACAAACCGGCTCATCACTGTAAATGCTGTTTAGCCACTTCACCCCCGGAAGAATTTCCCACTGTAGGACCAGTGCATTTTTTGCGATTCGGCACTGCGTCGCTTTAACGGACAATTGCGCAGTCATGCGATGTTGTACCAAAACAAAATTTGCATCCTTTTTTTTCCACAAATAGAGCTTTCTTTTGGTGGTATTTGATCACCTCTGCGTCATTTCTGATCACCGCTATAATCAGAAAAAAGAGTGACAATTTTGCAAAAAAAAACAATATTTCTTACTTTTTGCTAAAATACAAATCCAAAAAAAAAAATCCAAAAAAACAAGTTTATTCATCGGTTTTGGCCGATTTATATTGTTCCTCATATTTTTAGTGAAAAAAAATCGCAATCGCCATTTATTGATTGGTTTGTGCAAAAGTTGCCGCGTTTACAAACCATGAGAATTCATTTCTGGCATTTTTACATTTTTTTTACTAGTAATGGCGGCGATCTGCGATTTTTATCAGGATTTTCATATTGGGGCGGACATGTCGGACATTTTTGACATTTTTTTGTGACCAATGACACTTATACAGCGATCAGAAATTTAAATATCCACTGATTACTGTATAAATGTCATTGGCAGTGAAGGGGTTAACCTACAGGGGGCAGTGAAGGGGTTAACTGTGTTTCCTAGTCGTGTTCTAACTGTGAGGGGGCTAGGCTACCATGGGCATAAGAGATCTAACTGATCCCAGTGACAAGGATCAGTAGATCTCTTACATGCCCACTGACAGAGCGGGAAACCACCCTGTTTACATCGGCGGTTCCCTGCTCTTTCTCTCTGGCAGGTCATCGCGGCTCGCCGGCGGCCATCGGGTCCGCCTGAGCTACGGGCACACTCCTGCAGAGTGCGGCGGGCACAAAAGCGCGGCGGTGCGCTCCCACCCGCTAGCTGCGCACGCGCGAATCGCTGCTTATATATGGCGATCCGCAGGACAGCGCCACACTGCAGCAATAAACATGCGGCACGCGGTCGGGAAGCGGTTAAGAGCTCATTTATATCACAACTCTGTGTATAGTGTACAGTTTTGCATGTGCATTCATATACATTTATAAAGTGTTTGCAGTATGCTTGGGCCGGATTTATGGTGTGTTTGCAGTGCGGTTTTTATTAGGTATTTATAATTTTTTCTTACTGAGTTGCATTTGCAGTGTATTCTGGTACATTTACATAAAAAAAGAATGCAGCATGCTGTACTTTGTTTACACACACGAAAGCACCGCAATGGTGTAAACTAGGCTCATTGAAAAATATTAATGCATATGTGTTCATACTGTTTTTAAAAATGCCAGAGAGAGATATAACCAGGCTGCAGGCTTACTGCCCCCTAGAGCTGCACGTTTAATCATTGAATCGAGATCGTGATTCAACCCTCCTCACGATCTTAAAACAGCATTTCCTCGATTCAGTGCAGAGAGTTCTCTACTCACTTCTGACAGCTGACAAAAAAAAAAAATCCAGGCAGCCTGCCAAGTTTATCACAACATCGCTTAGGTGGAGATAAAGAGAAACATTGTAACATTTCCTTCTTTTAGTTCAGTCTGTAAATGAGGTCAGTTTAACTTAAAGACTAAATCTTTTGCTGACACTTGAAACCCCCAAATGTTATATACATTTTTTTTTAGCAGAGACCCTACAGAATAAAATGGCAGTTGTTGCAATATTTTAAGTCAAACTGTATTTGCACAGCAGTCTTTCAAACGCAACTTTTTTGGAAAAAATACACTTTAATGAATTTAAAAAAACGGGACAGGAAAGTTAGCCCAATTTTGTGAAAGTTGATGTTACGCCGTGAGAATCGTGAGAGAATCGTTATCTTTATTCTAAGCAAAAGAAATTGTGATTCTTATTTTAGCCAGAATCGTGCAGCTCTGCTGCCCCCTAACAGCCCAACGGAAAACCGTCATGCAGCTGCTCATGGCTGGGCACATGCTGCAGTTGTGATGCTGTGCCACGGCAAAAATTAAACAGCATGTTGCATTCGGTAGGCGTTACTACAGCCAAATTCGACCCATGAAAGTTTATAGGGCCGTGCTGCAACTGCCCCACCCAGTGGCTGCACCACCCCCCCATGTGTCCGGCCTCCTAATCTACATGCAGGGCGCCGGACACATGGATTCTAATGGGTTTTTTTTTAAAGCATTGAGACTCTAATAGGCTTCAAAAAAGGGTGAGCTTGGGGCACAGAGCACTGCACCCTGATCCCACCCAATTGCTTTACACTAGCAAATGGGGGGGCATTAAGGGTTACCTGACCGACTGGGGGGGGGGGTGGCTGTTGGTGCACTGTTTGCTGCGCCCCCCCCCCCCAAAAAAAATTTAACACCAACTGCCACTGATCACAGCCATATGCAATGCACGCAATTGCAGTGTGGTAGTGTGGCATTTACAGGGTTAAATCAGGTGGTGTTATATCGGCCTCCTCCCTGTCTGTCAAATGCCCTCTGAAATGCAAACAAAACGTGGATTGCTCCTAAAAGGGCAGCGCACATGTGAGCAAGCCCTTAAAGTGTTACTCAACCCAGGAACCTGCATTTACTATATCTGGTCTTGCACAGTACACAAAACATGGGAATGCAAATGTTTTAGTACTCTCTAGCAATACACACCAAACTGAGCATGTGCAGCATGTCCCCTATCTCTGCATTATCAGGAAATATATTGGGGACAGTGGAAGAAGGGGAGGATCAGAGAATACAAGATCAAACAGCTTTTTTACACAATGCAGAGGATTAACCCCTTAGGTTCAGCAGTGAGTATAACAAGCATGCTTTACTGCATACTGTATATACAGAATGATGGCACTGGGGGGGCAAATAAGCGTAAGTTCCACTTTCGGATGGAACTCCGCTTTAAACTGAGAGAGTTAAAGTGCATACAAGCCCAAAACCTACAACGTAAAATATTGCAGTTTACTTATCCCGTGTAGGGGCTTTCATTTCCTTTTTCAAGCTTCTGCTTTATTTTTACCTGGTAATCCTGCTAATAACATATTTCCTGTCCCTGGGTGGCTACGTCACTCCTCCACTGTATCTGCGGTTGTCACCATAGGCTGCCCTCCTGAGACTGACTCCACATACTGTATGTCCATATCTTTTCTTCTCTATTGCATTGGGGGCAGAGGATATCTAGGTAGGAAGATATTCTTCTATGCAGCTCAAAGGAAGTGACAAGGACATTGCATTTTTGGCAAGATCAGTATATATTTTCTGTACTTGCTGGAAATGTTCTTAGCTTTGAAAAAAGAAAACAAATGCATCCACCACATCCAAGGACCGTAAGCTGAAATATATTACATTTGTATTCTTGGGTTTAGTTGTCTTTTAATATTTACTATAATTTACCCTGTCCATACTATGCTGGCAGATGCCAATATCAGTTGTAAACTAGATTTGAACAATGTCTTTCCTAACAAAGGGTTCATCCAAATCCAGAAGCTGATCTTCTCTGTTGTATGTTAACAAGGGGAAAGCCAGTGTGTTTCCAGGGTTTGTCTGGAGACAGACTCACTTTGAAATTGTTCATAGCAGCTTGCAGTCTGCCCTAGTCCTGTTCAAATGAAACATCTACAGTGGGGCAAAAAAGTATTTAGTCAGCCACCAATTGTGCAAGTTCTCCACTTAAAAAGATGAGAGAGGCCTGTAATTTTCATCATAGGTACTTCAACTATGAGAGACAGAATGAGAAAAAAATCCAGAAAATTGCATTGTCTGATTTTTAAAGAATTTATTTGCAAATTTTGGTGAAAAATAAGTATTTGGTCAATAACAAAAGTTCATCTCAATACTTTGTTATATACCCTTTGTTGGCAATGACAGAGGTCAAACGTTTTCTGTAAGTCTCCACAAGGTTTTTACACACTGTTGCTGGTAGTTTGGCCCATTCCTCCATGCAGATCTCCTCTAGAGCAGTGATGTTTTGGGGCTGTCGCTGGGCCACAAGGATTTTCAACTCCCTCCAAAGATTTTCTATGTGGTTGAGATCTGGAGACTGGCTAGGCCACTCCAGGAACTTGAAATGCTTCTTACAAAGCCACTCTTTTGTTGCCCAGGCGGTGTATTTGGGATCATTGTCATGCTGAAAGACTCAGCCACATTTCATCTTCAATGCCCTTGCTGATGGAAGGAGGTTTTAATTCAAAATCTCACGATGCATGGCCCCATTCATTCTTTCCTTTACAAGGATCAGTCGTCCTGGTCCCTTTGCAGAAAAACAGCCCAAAGCATGATGTTTCAACCCTCATGCTTCACAGTAGGTATGGTGTTCTTTGGATGAAACTCAGCATTCTTTCGCCTCCAAACACAAGTTGAGTTTTTACCAAAAAGTTCTATTTTGGTTTCATCTGACCATATGACATTCTCCCAATCCTCTTCTGGATCATCCAAATGCTCTCTAGCAAACTTCAGACGGGCCCGGACATGTACTGGCTTAAGCAGGGGGACATGTCTGGCACTGCAGGATTTGAGTCCCTGGCGGCGTAGTGTGTTACTGATGGTAGCCTTTGTTACTTCGGTCCCAGCTCTCTGCAGTCCATTCACTAAGTCTCCCCGTGGGGTTCTGGGATTTTTGCTCACTGTTCTTGTGATCATTTTGATCCCACGGGGTGAAATCTTGCGTGGAGCCCCAGATCGAGGGAGATTATCAGTGGTCTTGTATGTCTCCCATTTTCTAATAATTGCTCCCACGGTTAATTTCTTCACACCAAGCTGCTTACCTATTGCAGATTCAGTTTTCCCAGCCTGGTGCAGATCTATAATTTTGTTTCTGGTGTCCTTTGACAGCTCTTTGGTCTTGGCCATAGTGGAGTTTGGAGTCTGACTGTTTGAGGTTGTGGACAGGTGTCTTTTATACTGATAATGAGTTCAAACAGGTGCCTTTAATACAGGTAACGAGTGGAGAACAGAGGAGCCTCTTAAAGAAGAAGTTACAGGTCTGCGAGAGCCAGAAATCTTGCTTTTTTGTAGGTGACCAAATACTTATTTTCCACCATAATTTGCAAATAAATTCTTTAAAAATCAGACAATGTGATTTTCTGGATTTTTTTTCTCCTTCTGTCTCTCATTGAAGTTGAAGTCTACCTATGATGAAAATTACAGGCCTCTCTCATCTTTTTAAGTGGGATAACTTGCACAATTGGTGGCTGACTAAATACTTTCTTGCCCCACTCTAAAAGGGAACACATAAACATACAGTGGGGTTTTCTCAAATTTGACTGCAGACGTGGAAATACCTTTTAGTAATTAGTGTTATTCCAAGGCTGATAAAAAAAACAAGGTTGGCTGGGCATGTCACAATCTAAACTTTCAATCTATATAATTAAATTTAAAGAAAATGACCAAAAGCAAAAACTTTTTTCCCAAAACCTTTTAGCACCGTGTGATCACCAAGGGTTTATATCAGCCTTTCTGAACCATTTCAACACAGGGGAATCCTTGAAATAACACAGGATATATTTACTATATCTACAACTCATGATACTGTGTGATGGGCAGTGGGAAGAATACTCCTTACACTTATTTTCATTACCCCCTTACATAGATCTAAATAGATCAGTGGTGTTACTGGGGACTTATCTGAGGGCCAGAAACTGTTCATTGCTCAAGGAAGCCCTGGTGGAACCCTAGGGTTTCATGGAACCCTGGTTTATATAGTAAATGGTTTATATAAAAGAAAGTAAAAGGCTTATGGAGTTAACATGGTGCAAAGTTGATCATTTTTTGGCCATTGCAAATGGCTAGGGGGCACACTTTGCATGTTAAGAAAAAAAGGGTTTAACTGCTGACCACAGAAAAGCTTCTTTGCAATAAAAGCTGTGAAATAGATATGTTTCTAAGTGTTCAAAACTTAAATGCTATTAATATTTATATGTAATAATACCCTAGAGAGTTGATATGATTGCCTTAGGGGATCAGAAAGGCATTTTATTTGTTGCTGGAGCAAGCTGAACCATGCTTTGTAACAGTTTTTTGGCCCTTCTCTGGACCAACTGTGTGGATAAGGTTCTATAGGTGCAGGATTCTAATGGTTGACTTTGATGGCCTTGTTATTTTTTCAGCCTGACAAACTAGGGGGGGGGGCAGGGGGGGTGCCTGCCCTGGGTGACGCATCTAGGGGGGCACCGCCAGGGGTTCCGCCCCCCCCCCACTCACACTGGGAACCGCTGCTCTAAGGGTGTCACTGCCGCCTGATAAAGTGTAATGGACAGGCAGGTGTCCCTCCTAGTCCTGCCCAGTGTCCAAACAGCCTATGTCCTTTCTGCGTGAGGCATGCCAGAGAAGGGAGGCTTCAAAGAAGGTCCTGGACTGGGGGAGGGATGCAAAGGAAGCCCTGGGCTGCAGGGGGGTGCAGAGGAGGCCCTGGACTGGGGGGCCCAGAGGAGGCCCTGGACGGGGGTGCAGTGAGGGCCCTGGGCTGGGGGGGTGCAGAGGAGGCCCTGGACTGGGGGAAGGATGGAGGACGCCCTGGACTAGAGGGTGCAGTGGAGGCCCCAGGCTGATATTGGTTGAGGAGGAGGCCTTGAGCTGGGGAGTGTGGAGGAGGCCCTGGGCTGGGGGTGCAGAGGAGGTACTGACCCGGGGTGGTCACAGAGGAGACCCTGGACTGCGGGTGCAGAGGAGGCCCTGGACTGGGGGGGTGAAGAGGAGGTGCTGGAATGGGGGGGGTACAGAGGAGACCCTGGACCAGGAGGGGAGTACACAGGAGGCCCTTGACTGGGGAGGCAGAGGAGGCCCTCGACTGGGGAACGCAGAGGAGGCCCTGGACTAGGAGGGAAGTACATTGGAGTTACTGGACTAGGTGAGGGGGTGCCTGGAGGTCCCAGATTAGGAGAGGGGGTGTGTGGAGGCCCTGGCCAAGGCAGCAGGTGTCAGGAGGCCCTGGACTATGAGAGGGGGTTCATGGGGGCCCTCTGGAGTAGGAAAGAGGGTACCTGAAGGACCTTTCAGCTTCAGGGAGAAAGAGCCTGGATATAATGCCTGGGCTGAGGAAGAGCCTACTTGAATCGGCTCCGATTGGGTCTCGGTTTACTCGGCAGCTATTCTTTAAAAAAAATACAGCATTCAGAATCGCCATTTTTGGCAATCTGAATACTGTGAAGTGCAAAGGAGGGATGGGGGGTCTTTTAGACCCCCCAGCCCTCCAAAAAGTGTAAGCTGTCACCATATATTACTATCACAAGAGATGTTTACATTCCTTGTGATAGCAATAAAAGTGATCAGAATTTTTTTTTAAAGGAACACTGTTAAAAATAAATAAATGAAAAAAAAAAAATTTAAAGCGCCACCGTCCACGCAAGGTCGCGCAGCAAAGAAAACGCATACGTAAGTTGCGCCCGCATATGAAAACAGTGTTCAAACCACACATGTGAGGTATCGCCATGATCGCCAGAGTGTGAGCAATAATTCTAGCAAAAGACCTCCTCTGCACCTCTAACCTGGTAACCGATAAAAAAATGTAACGTGTCGCCTATGTAAATTTTTAAGTACCGGACTTTGTCGCCATTCCGAGAGTGCGTGCAATTTTCAACCGTGTCATGTATGGTATCTATTTACTCGGCGTAACATCCTCTTTCACAATATACAAAAAAAATTGGGCTAACTTTACTGTTGTCTTATTTTTTAACTCAAAAAAGTGAAATTTTTCCCAAAAAATCGCGCTTGAAAGACCGCTGTGCAAATACAGTGTGACAAAAAGTATTGCAACGATCGCCATTTTATTCTCTAGGGTGTTTGAAAAAAAATATGTATAATGTTTGGGGGTTCTAAGTAATTTTCTAGCAAAAAAAAAACAGTTTTTAGCTTGTAACCAACAAATGTAATAAAGGGGCCCGGTTGATAAGTGGTTAAACATTCTGTTGCCTTCTATGTATGTCGGACAGGCTGCACCCTCCTTGGTCAAGAACTCAGGGAGGGTACGTTGCTTCTGCTTGGAATCCATTATTTACCTGCAATGAACAAGAAGAAGATGAAGAATTACCATAGAGGAAGAGTTACTCCACCAGCATGTGACATTTGAACGACCTACATAAATTAATAAAAAAGTTATTTCCACTTTTGCAGTACTTTCGGTACAGCGACCCCGTATTAGCGCCTCTTTCCATCATAGGGTTAAAGTGATATTAAACTTGTTGTAAAGTCTCAAGGCTTTTCACTTAATGCATTCTATGCATTAAGGTGAAAAACCTTTTTTGCTGCATCTCCCCCCCCCCAGAGCCCCCCTTTTACTTACCTGCGCCTGATCCATTCTAGTGATGGACAAGAGCCGATGTCTCTCTCATCATTTGACAGATTGATAGCAGCAGGATCCATTGGCTCCCAGTGCTGTCAATCAAATCCAGTGACACGGGGGTGGGGCCGAGTCTCACTGTCTGTGCCAATGGACCCCCAGGGAACGCAGCTCTTTGTGGGGGCACCTGATGGAGGGGAAGAGCAAGGAGTGCTGACGGGGTACCCCAGAAGAGGAGGATCGGGGCTGCTGTGTGCAAAACCCTTGCATAGAGTAGGTAAGTATAGCCATGTTTGTTATTTTTATGGAAAAAAGGTGAACATTTTCAACCCCTTTAAAGTCAGTTTTTAAGAAAATAACAAACATGTCATACTTACCAGCTATGTGCAGTGGTTTACACAGAGCAGCCCCGATACCTTTCTTCACAGTGCTACTGGCCCCTCCCTCTTTCCAGAGCAAGCAGCTTGCAATAGGGGCACCCTGAGCAGGCTCGCTCCTGAGCTGGGCTTCTGTGTGTCCATTCACACACAGAGCCACAGCTTGGCCCCACCCCCTCTCATTGGCTCAATGGCTCCCACTGCTGTCTCAGCCAATGAGGAGGGAAAGTCTCCAGAGAGCCAAGGCTCGTGGCTGTTCGTGTTGGGGCTCAATATTGGGGGAGGGGGGCTGCTGCACAGAGAAGGTTTTTTACTTTCAAGCATAGAATGCATGAAGATAGAAAACCTTCAGCCTTTACAAACATTTTCAATTATGGCTGTTGCTAATGGTTCTTAACTATTTACCGATCTGATTGAAGAACTGTGCTTTTTGCCTATATCAACAAATCCATTTGAGATTAAGAGAACATTTCCATAGAATGTCACATCTAAGCAAGAATTCAGTAGGTAGCTGTAGACAGGCCCGACCTGGGCAGGAGGTTGACATTTTTCACTTGAAACACGGTACAGAATAAAGCACTGTACAAGGATTACCAAACAAGACGGGCAATAAAGACTATTTACAAACTATTGTATACTATTTGCAGAGTTTATGATTTTTTTTTCGGAACTGTTGGATTATACTTTAAACTACCTGATTTATACTAAATTGGCACCAAAGGCCATGGTTATAATTCATGCATTTGCATGCTGATTAAAGTTCTATTTGTAGAGTTCTTTGTAATATGGCTTTTTTCTTAACTTTACAGAGTTTTCGGACATATAAGTTACCGTTCAGATTGGGAATTGGTAAAAGTTGATTTTAGACCCTCGTTCTTTAGAGAATGCACAGAAGAAGACTATGATTCTTGGAACCTCTCCAATTCCCAGGTATTATGATCATTTTCCAACTTAGAAATATAATACACTTTGTGATTTGGGTGTTAAGTTTTGGTGAAGTGCTGTGCATTTTACGAACATTTATATTTTGACAATTGCCAAGTATGTAGCTGTAGTTTTCTGTAATTACCATATCCAGAGTCCCAATTAGTAAAAAAGTGACTAATTGCTCCTCTATGTCATACACTCAGGCATGTCCATCAAGTATTTTTTATACAGTAGGGGTGAAGAGCCCTGACATTTAATTTAACAATGATGGTTCAGGTAGAGGAAGGTGTGTGAGAATATTTTTTAATATATAATTATATTTTTAAATAGATTCTGTTGGAAAATTAGCACAGCAAATGATATATTGCGATGGTCGCTAAGGCCCTTCATAGACAGAGTGAATTTCTTTCCTGCAACCACAGGTTGCAGAAAAGAAAATCGCTTTATTCCCCCATCAACACAGTCAGTGCTGAACCGGCTGGGATTTGAACTGTCTATGGCTGGCTTAAATCCGAAAATACAGAGGGCCTTAAATACACATATCCAGATCGCCACACAGTAGCTCAGATTTTGTAAATTTGTCATTTCTTTCATGAAGCATTTGCAAATCTTTTGGTTCTGACAGTGACTTGTGCACCAAATTCAGGTAGATCTAAAATGCGCCACTTTTACAATTTTGGTGCAATGAAATGCGCTCAAATAAAGTGCAGGCACTTTCTGGGGGGAATTCAATAAAGCAACACTTTTCTGGCCTTAATCCCTCTTATTAATGTGGCACTTTTACATTGTGTCGCATTGAATGTGCCATATATAAAATTGAAGCTAATTAAGGCCAGCTCTCTTTTGGCGTTTAAGGAAGGAAGGGTTACCCCTGGAAGTCGCACATCTATGGTGTCCTAATACGATGAATGGAGTGGCAACCTCAGCCTGGACTCTGACCAGGCCACGTCCCCAACGTGTTTCACTCCCGCCCCCGGAGCTTAGTCGTGTTAGTTTTGGCGTACAGAGAGAAAAACTGTCTCAAACAGATTTTGCAAAAGTGTCTTGCATGGCTTCTAAAACCATCAGCTTATCCAGTGTTTCTCAACTCCAGTCCTCAAGGTGCCCCAACAGGTCATGTTTTCAGACTCTCCATTATCTTCCACAGGTGATTTGATCAGTTTGCCTTATTAATTACCACAGCCCTTTCATCTGAGGGAAATCCTGAAAACATGACCTGTTGAGGCGCTTTGAAGACTGGAGTTGAGAAACACTGAGCTAAATTCAAGTACGAGTTCTAGACAGGTGCACGAATTTGGCACATTCTTCACCACATTTAGAATATATGACAGACACTTTTGCTAAATCTTTCTGTGCCAGTCTATATGAATTCTAGGGAATGTTAGTAGAAACCGTTAATGTAATGTTAAGATACGATCAAGTTGGGTTTCCAGTGTCACAGCAACATTTTCACAGATTTGCGATTGGTAAGAAAAATTCTAAATGGCAGTTTTGTGTCATTTAGAGCATCCCCCATATACCTTGGGACCTGGGAATTAATGCGGAGAGGGTTTTTTTTTAACTGGTACAATTCCTTATTTAGTATTATTAAGGTATATATATATACATATTCTGTTTTTTTTTTTACATTGTCTTGATCAGGTTAAGAAGGCCTGATCTAACCCCTTCCATGGAATGCCGCAGCATTACATTACTATAGCAGCCTAGTGTTTACATTAGAAGGTCGGAAAGCTACCAATCCACTACTGTGAGAGAGCAGCGAGAGAAACCAGATAGAACTCTATTGCAGTGCATTAGCTGGGAAATTTGAGGATGATTTGCTCCACAATGCCAGCAATTACAGAGGTCATTGAGGGCTTGCTTTAAAGCCCATTGACTGGTTGTTAGATATATGTAAATATTATAAAGTTCATAGCCTTGCCACAGGCTCATTTAGACCTCATTCATAAGGATGCTTACACCCATAGTGTCAGGACCTGGACCACCTACTGGAGACATTGTGGTTTCCAGAGCTGAAGGGTACAGCTTCATTGGCCACCAGTGGGTGTCTCCCAACAGCCAGAGGATCCCAGTAATTAGGCTCCACCTGATGATGGGAAGGTATATAACCCCACCCTTGATTTGCATTAGTACCTCAGTGTTTTGCCTGTTAGCCACACACCTGCTTGCTAATTATCCTGATCCCTGTCTTATTCTGTGCCTTGCATCTAGTATTCTGTATCCTGTTACCCCCACCTCTGCTCCCCTTTTTCCAAATCCCAGTCCTGGTCATGCGTCCCTCTATTTGTAAATAGTGTATTATAGTTAGGTTGTTGGTTTGGTTTTGCTTCACTATCACATTGATTTTTCACTTTTGCTTTGCCTATGGTTTGTTGGTGTTGGATAGGTGCTGTGTGCATTAATAAACTGCATTTTGATCACACTCAGTTTGATTGCAGTTCCCTAAGTAGAGCTGCATTGAACTGGTCATCCTTCCTGCTGCTGAATAACTGCAGTCGGTATCCCTTGCATATAGTCAGTGAATGGGTCATGTCTTTAAAGCCCAACTGAGCAAAAAAAAAAAAAAATCCCTTGTAGTGGGGCAGTGCCTGTAGTGCATGGATTAATTGCTGTTTGTGTCTTGAGGAACAATAAAAGGAAATACAGGGAGTGCAGAATTATTAGGCAAGTTGTATTTTTGAGGAATAATTTTATTATTGAACAACAACCATGTTCTCAATGATTCCAAAAACTCATTAATATCAAACCTTAGTAACTCTTGTACCAACAACAAGTTATTATTTTAATAAGGAGTTTTTATGTTGAACGGATTATTAAGACGTGAGGGACATAAAGGAAAATAACAAGGAGTTCTGTGTTTGTCGTTAATTAGGTACGTGATGTCCGTGACGGGGTGATGTTCCCTAAAAAAAAAAAAAAACGAGTCAACCCGAAATTTCTGTACTGGGTAAGTGACTGATATACGTTCCCTATGGCTGACGTCAATAAGTCGTCGTCCTTCCTACTGGTCAAGTTACGTCGAGATGAATCCCTTGACGTTAGTTT